>JAATLQ010027117.1:0-11752 GCA_013421005.1 Heliconius erato x Heliconius himera
GTCTATTTTTGGGTCTCATAAATATTGTTATTATTAACAAACTTTTTATGCACTACACGGTTCCTATATTATTATTTTATTGTAAATGTTTACGCCCAAGGTTACCTGTAAGAGATCACTAATAGTGATAAGGTCGCCTTTGCATGCTAGTTATACTTCTACAATTATTGATACTATTTTGTTTTTATGTACTTATAGTTTGTGTGTGCAATAAAGAATTTTATCTATCTATCTATCTAAATTTATTTTCGTTTTGCTAATTTTTTTTCATTTTCTTACGGCATTTGAGTATCTTACTTACTTCGTAAGAACAGCAATAGCTCCTTCTATAGGTTGTGTTAGTCTTTTGGCGGTATCTTCATTGTTGACTAAAGATGGACAATGTACGAGAAGGCTGTGCAATGCTGATAATGCCCCAGCTCGTCCTTCTAATGTTACCTGTTTGTTTTTTAAGTAAATTATTTTTTTAAAATTATAGTAGGAAAAACAAGCTAATTCGCGGTAAATAACCAAATATCTAATCAAAGGTTGTGGGTTCGATTCTCAATTGGGAGAATGAATTATTTCCATTTCCGTAATATACGGAGTGGCATAACATAAGCATAGAGCTAAAAAAAAGTAAATAAAAAATAAACTATATTTACCTGCCAAGTAAACGCGTCACCTCGAGCCTTTTCTGACTCAAGCTCCTTAGCTGAACGGGGGAAACTATTCCTCCATAATAGCAACATACGTGGCAACAATCCTCGCACTACTGGTACTCCTGATAAGATATATTAAATTATTAAAAAATAGAATCATCATTATCATCATCATGATTATAGTCGTCATCATCATCATCGCCTCCTACGAAAAAGGATGTCCTACATAATATTGCCTGAGGGGCGGTTATGTTTAAAGCAATTAAAAATTAATTAGATTTCACTCTATACTTGTCAAATTATATTTTATTATTATTGTATCTTCACTTTTTATTTAGAATATAGCAGGCAGGCAGAGAAAATTTAGTGTAAACACATCGTTCTAAGCTTTCCATCTGAATTCTAGACACTGTGTTGAGTGGCAAAATTAACGCTGAATTTCGCTTAGCAGAGTGGGGAAAGAAGAGTGGGGATTTTTTTGTTTGATTATAATCAGATACTGTACCCCTTACCACAACTTCATCTTACGTAGTAAGACTAGATCTTTTGAAAATTAACGATAAAATTCATATTAAAAACGCAATTGTGGCCAGTCGGGGCGCAGTGGTACAAAGTGTGACTGTAAAACCGACTGGTTGTGGGTCGATCCCCACTCGAAGAAAATATTTACTTAAATTTATATTTCCATTTCTTGCTCCGGTGTCGAGGCAAAGCGCGGCGTTTAGTTCTGCCACTTAACACGCAATGCCTCCAGAATTCGGCAGAAAGTGGGGAACGAAGTGTCTTACACTAGGCTCCCTCTGCCTACCCTGCTGTGTGCGGGATACAGCGTGAAGTTGATTTATTTATTTAAAAAACACAATAAAATCAAACAATAACTCACCCAAAGTACATATAGCGCCAACAATCAACCACCCAGCGTTGGTCCGCGCGGCTGTAAGGCGACTGCTCTGACCGGCCGACCGCAGTAACTGTTCTGCGGCGTTAAACGCCACTTTGCCACGACCGTGTGGCACGCCTAGCGGTGAAGACTGTACCGCGCCAAGTATAGCTGCCAAAGCTGCTGAGTAACCTGTGTTGAAGATTATATAATAAGTACAGTATTTTTAGGACAAATTACAATATATTGTCTTTAGATATAATAATTTTATCATTTATGGTTTATAACTCTGTACTTTATTATAAAAACAGGTTGTATGTGCATTGTTTTAAAATAGTTATATACTTTAAAAAAATAAACTGATGTTAAAAAAAATGTGCATTAAAGGTCTAGTAGGTTTAACAGATATCTTAAAATGTGAAAACAACAATACACACATGTGAAACTGCCTCCTTCTAATATACTACCACTTACTCCTTGAGTCCAATAATGCTATAAAACAATTTTTATACAACAAAGCCTACCAGAAATCCGATGCGGCGTTGAACGCGGCACATCCAACGCGTCGGCCGCGCGGTCCAACAACGGCGTTAGGAGCGCCGGTTGCGCCACGGTTAAACCCCGCAGGCATACAGCCGCCGCCAGACGCGCGGCTACACATGGGTGTTCTAGTACCTGGGAATGAACATACTTACGTTTACATACGGTTTTCCCATGGCTACATGGGAATAACTATGACTTATATATGACATATACTGAGTAGACGAGGTAACTGTGACCGCAGGTACAGTGGGTTACATTAAAACTATTAACGTGATGTAATATAGCCATTGCCTTTTTTTAATAAATGGATCAATCAACACAAAATTTTCTTCAATTCTCATCAGGATCAGATACGTTTTCTAACATTAGTATAGCAATAGATATATACATTTCAAATGATTTAAAATAATAAATTAACGTTCCTCCAATGTGATAACTAATCAGTATCAACAATAATAAATTATAATAATGAATCAACGATATTACTTATATTTATTCCACTAACCTATAAATTAAGGATATGCTCAACATTTAACACATAAAATCATATAAAAATTTAAACTTACTCCAAATACCGTATCGAGAACACCAAGTGAGGTATCAGAGACCAAACTATGAACCGCTGTGCCCAGTTGTAAAGCCAACTCACCGGCCTCTGTTAACGCACACACCAACAAATGCTGACTGAATAGTGTTTCCTGTAACAAATAATAATATATTTGTTTAGCTAATTAAAAATAGCTAATAAATAGCTAATAAAAAAAATTGTAAAAGACTTCAGAATTGAGCGGAAAATGGAAGTGTCCTTATGGGAATTTAGTGTCTTACATCTAACTTAACTTAATTTGCTATTTCCTCTGCTTGAAGGTTGCCTGGTAGAGATTGCTATTAAGCAATAAGGCCGCCTTTTGTACATTTATATATATTTTTTTATTGTATTTTTATATCTATTCTTGGGTGTACAATAAAGAGTTAATTATTATTATTATTACATCACTTTCCCAAGGCTTTGAGGCCGGTCGTGGCGCAGCGGCACGAGGTGTGACTGCAAAACCGACTGGTTGTGGGTTCGATCCCCACTCGGGGAGATGAAATATTTACTTAAATTTATATTTCCATTTCTTCGCTCTGGTGTCGAGGTTAAGCGCGGCGTTGAGTTCTGCCACTCAACACGCAATGCCTCCAGAATTCGGCAGAAAGTGGGGACCGGAGTGTCTTAACACTAGGTTCCCTCTGCCTACCCTGCTGTGTGCGGGATACAGCGTGAAGCTAATTTAATTTTTTAATTTTTACCACTTTCCCAGATTGCGGATTTGCGGAATTGATGTGCGGGATACAGCAAGAAGCTAAAACAATTAAAATTCTAAATGCCCGAGAAATCTAAGACCGTGGGTATATAAATATAGAAGCGATTAAAATGATATGACTTTAATAGCCAAATGGACTATAACAACACAAAAAAAATCGAATTAAACCAGTCGTTCCTCGGTTTAGGTTGTTGAAGCAAACAAACATTTCGTCTTAATAATATTAGCATAGATAATATATAAGTGTACATAGTATAGAAGTATAGATTAAGCGATTTATCGAATTGTAACAGCCTCTGGGGAATAAATTATTATTTTCATTTCCGCGTTCAGGTAACAAATGCAGGGTTAAGTTACACCACTCAACATTCAAGGTCTCGATAATTGGGCAGAAAGTTGGAAATGGTGTTTGTGTTGACCCCGAATTCCTTTGTCTATCTGTCTATAAAGTTGAAAAAAATATACAAATATAATTTAACTGAATAAAATCTACAATCATAACTTAAAATAAAATTAAATTAAATCAGCTTCACGCTGTATCCTGCACACAGCAGGGTAGGCAGAGGGAACCTAGTGTTAAGACACTTCGTTCCCCACTTTCCGCCAAATTCTGGAGGCATTGCGTGAGGAGTGGCGGAACTCAACGCCGCGTTTTGCCTCGACATCAGAGCGAAGAAATGAAAATATAAATGTTAATCAATATTTCTTTTCCTCGAGTGGGGATCGAACCCACAACCAGTCGCGTTTACAGTCACACTTTGTGCCCCTGTGCCACGACTGGCCTCTTGCAGTCACATATTTCTCAATGGGCAACAACAACATTGAGATAAATCTTATTTTTAACTTTTTTTTTAAATTTTGATTTAAATAAATATTACAAATTGAATACCTGATTACAATCCTTAGCATTCTCCGGGTTAAAGTCAATACTGTTCATTTGTTTGGCCACTATCTGTATAATCTCACGACACGCCGACGCTTGTGCCTTTTCACCGAGCATCTTGCCTAATGTGTTTCTTAATATGTAACTTATACATTTTCTGGAAATAAAAAGAAAAAAGAAATAATATTGGTTGCCTCTAACTGAATTTGCCAGTTGAATTAGGAATGGCACCCACACCACAGTTGTGAGTTCCATTCCCAATTCAAGATTCCTTCATTGTCTTTGGATTAGGCGTGCTTATAAAAAAAAAATATAATAATAATAATTCTTTATTTTCATCTCACAAAGCTTGGTCATAATAAATACACATTTAAACCAGAGGTGAGGTGATATAAAAACATACCTTGAATATACAGCGTCTACATGAGAACTAGCCGCTTTAGGATTCGCCACCAAGTCCAATACATGAGTCAAAAATGTAGTCATGTTGCGTTCCAACCACACTCCGCCCATATTTTGTACGAATACTACATAAGCCTAAAGAAAAAAAATCTTTAAAATAATAGAAATTGGACTATTTAGAAAAAGTTGTCAACATACATAAAAATGCGTCGATTAAAGGAGGACCTCCGGCTTGTTCTATGGGTAAATTTTTAAAAATTAAAAAAAAATTAAGATTATTTCATTTCATGAACCATCAGTAAATATTGCTAAATGCTACATCTTATCATATAATTAAGAAAAAAATAAAATTAATCACAGCACTAGTGAATGATAAGGTAAATAAAAAATATATACATTTAAAATATAATAAATGTTTATACATTAATTTGAAAACTCGCATAGAGAGAGAATAAAGTAATTGATCTTTAGTACATCATTTTTTGAAAGACTATTTATAAATTTATCATACTTACATGTGTAACACACACTCGGACTTCCCTATTGACGGCGGAGCCAGATTTGATAATTTCGCCTTTTAAAAATGAAGTACCGCCTCTTAGAAAAGCGCCCATTAACAGGTTCAAAGCCTCATCTAGGGATATAACGTTCTTAGGCGGGTCTTTTTTGTTTTGTTGCACTACCAAAATATGAACAAAAATAGTTAAATAATACAGCATTTGTTATACTATATTAGAAAATTTAAATAAGAAATTAATTTTAAAATAAAACTAATAACTAGTTATATCATTTTTACATAAGAGAAGACATTTCAAGAATTTAAAAATAATTAAATTCAGATGTATAATTTAGTCACCTAGTGTAGAAAGTGTACTTTCTTTTTTTCAATTCAGTGAAATTTGTTTGAATAATACAACCACGTTTTACAAGAATTAATTTGTTAATAATATTTTTTAAAAATATTTTTTCGACGCTACATATCAATTTGTAATTAGCTTTTTATAATAGAACTATTCATATTATGTTATGAAATCGAAATAATAGAAATTGAAAAGTTCCCGAGTCTGACCGCAATAAAAAAAATATGTAGTACTTTTTTATATGAAGAGTTTAAATTGACAATTTTTAATATTTCAAACATTTTCTCTGAAAAAACTTCGAGTTGAATTCTGATCTTTTTTCAAGCTAAATATCATAGAACTATTTATATTCTATTATAAATTCTTTGTGAAATCAACAGAACAATTGTAAATATGATCATGAACTATTTTTCTCATCCCTATGTATGCAAAACTCACCCCGATTTTTATTTGCAAAAAAATGATCTGCCAAGGGAAGTTAGCAGATCATTTTTTAAGTAACTTTTTTAGGGGTTAAAACACTAGAACTATTTGTAAAACCTATCAGGAACTATAGAACTCAGCTGCATGCGAAGAGAACTCAATTTTATTTTTGATCTGCTGAGACCAGCAGATCAAAAATAAAATTGAGTTCACAGACATGAGATAAAGGATCTTGACAGACAGTCAGACAGACAACAAAGTGATCTTATAAGGTTTCCTTTTTTCCTTAAAAAATTTGGTCCTCTAATAAGCATTTATAACAACTCAATTGAATATTTCTAATTTATAATACTTTTTATTTTATAGACCATCGGTTCCCAACCAGTGGTCCGCAGCAGCTAAAATATGGTCCGCGAATGATTTAAAATTTTGGTGATTGAGCAAAGTCTGCCTACAGTCAAGTTATTTCCTCAGTACAATATAAAGTATTTTGACATTTAAATTTACTATACTAATATACTTTGAAATTCATTGATTTTTAATATTTACTTAAAAATTCACACACTCCATCCTATCCGAACCTATCTTAAGACACTCTGTTTCCCGCTTTCCGCCGAAATCTCTAGGTATCACGTGTTGAGTGTCGGAACTCAACGCCTTATATTTATTTATAATGAATTCTCAAATACCTTGTTGCATGCCTATTTTCGTTTTTGTGTTGATATTGGTTGTTTCACCAGCTTGCGTTGTTGCTATCAAAGCACCTAACAGCTCCGCAACGGCACATCTGTAAATCAATCAGATTCTTTAACAGTTATTAACTTTTACGATATTCTCTGATGACTTCTTGTTCAATCATTTACGTTCCATAAATGATTTAATAAGCAACTATTGGTTATAGCTTGAAATCAGGTTTAATGTCATTAAAGAATTTTCTTTGGCTGGTTTAAAATAGAACTAGTATATTATATTAGTAACTTGCTACCTAAAATTCAGACCACCACCAAAAAATATTAATAACAGACATTTTTATCGTCTCGAAGATGAGGATTTTTTGTAGATATTTAGTAATTAAATACAAATTAATTATTAAATTACCACTTCATAATACTGCACAAGTCTCATGTGCCACTAGGCACATGAGACTTGTGCAGAGGAAATCCGACCACCGTCATCCTCAGGTTGCCATGGAGTTTTCCAAAAAAAAAATCTTTATTCTAACTGTTCTCAAAAAGCGCTTTCGAATCAAGTTCAAGTTATATAAAAATATCATAAGTGTCAGTCCTAGACGTAGCTATCACCGGCTCGAAAGGCAAGTGCTGCTGAGAAGAGCAGACCAAAATTTCAGCAGTTGCTTTTTTTAAAGTCAAATCAAATAAACCAGCTTCACGGTGTATCCCGCACACAGCAAGGTAGGCAGAAGGAACCTAGTAATGAAACACTTCGTTCTCCACTTTCTGCCGAGTTCTGGAGGCATTGCGTGTCAAGTAGCGGAACTCCGCCGCCGCCGCGCGCACCGCCGACGCGCGCCCGCTCAGCACGCAGGGCTGTGCACGTCTGTCACATACACACCTCAGCGCGTAGTCGCTGGGCTGCACGGCGCGCAGGCAGGCGGCCGCCACGGCGTCCACGTCGGCGGGCGTGACGCGCAGCAGCGGCAGCATGTGGCGCAGCGTGTGCGCCGCCGCCGCGCGCACCGCCGACGCGCGCCCGCTCAGCACGCAGGGCTGTGCACGTCTGTCACATACACACCTCAGCGCGTAGTCGCTGGGCTGCACGGCGCGCAGGCAGGCGGCCGCCACGGCGTCCACGTCGGCGGGCGTGACGCGCAGCAGCGGCAGCATGTGGCGCAGCGTGTGCGCCGCCGCCGCGCGCACCGCCGGAGCGCGCTCGCTGAGCAGTGCCGCGCGGGTCGCGCGCGACACCTCGCGCAGAGCCGTGCCCGCCGCTGTCCCCATGCCCACGCAAATCTGCTTATTCCATTCATTGTTTTGTTCATAAAAAATATATATATTTAAAATATTGTAGTATTTTAATTTATAAAATTTTATTTTAACTATTTAGATCTCTACTAGTAACTTTTTTATATATTAGTATCTTTCCTACCACTATCTACTGGCAGGGCAATTTTTTATTTTTTTATAGCTTCACGCTGTATCACATCTAACAAGGTATCATCCATATTACAATAAAATAATAATAAATTACAAATACACTGTCTGTTTTCAACCTTATCAAGTGTATTCATGATTTCAAGTCTGGTCTGTGATTCAGCACTCTTCATGGATCTTATCAGGGTTGTCACTGTTTCTTCATATGATCTACCCATCATGCGACCTAATTTTTCATACATGCTGCCAAGGCAGCATATAGCGGCCCTAAAAATTTTACATTACATTAATTTTAATAAATAATATTAGTTAAAATATACTATATAAATAAAAAAACATTTCTACCAAAAGAAATACAAAATACTCAAATTATGAAAATTTTCAGGTGAACTTGTAAAATATGTTAACATATAGAGACTTTTATCAGTTGGCATCCAAAAAGATCTGTCATACAATTAGTAAAAAAGAGAAACCAATTGTGAGTAATCCACAGTATATTAATAAATAAATACAATATAACATAGCTCATATTAAAAATAATATAATATAAATAACATTTGTAATAATAATATACAAACTTTACTCACAGTCTAGTGGGCAGATATGAAGGTGAATCATCTTTAACTTTTATAATGTCATTACATTTGTTCACAGTATCAAATAACAGGAATGTATCTCCAACTGAGAACAGTGTTGCCAAACATCTTGCTAACAGCCTCCGTGCTGGAGCTCCAAGATTCTCACGAAGTAAACTTACCAACTGTGCTACTAACTTCTGTTGACAACTCTTCAGATCTGACTATAAATAGATAAAATGTTCTTGTGGTTTCTTTTTTCACATTGAATCACACATTATTCATGCCATGACAGCCAACGGACTAATATCTTATAATTATTTGTTTTATTTTATATATCTTATTAGTTAAATTTCATATTTAAACGCAAGTGGTTATCTTCAATGTTGGCTAATTATTATTTATTGCTGCAGACTTAAAATTCCATATGCGTACTTATTAAAATTTGAAATACCTTTATTATAAGTTTTATTGTCTTTTTAAGCATCACATAAAAAATAAATAATATATATTCAATCAATTAGTTTTATGTTTTTTTGTTTGTTGTTTTAGAATTTGATAATTTTGTGCAGTAGCTTATTAGTCTACCTAATAATATGAAATATATGTAAATTTAATTTTAAATATTAAATAAATTACTTTCATTTCCTTGCTCTAGTAAAAAAGACAAAGATTAGCATTAAAAGTTTCATCTCTCAACACTCAATGTCTCTAAAAAAATATGCAGAATTGGGAGAAAGTGAGAAGAGAGTGTCTTAACACTAGGTTTCATCTACCAATAGTATGTGGAATAAAGTGTGAAGTTAAAAAAAATACTAAAACAAATGTAAAAATGTTACTTTCACTATTCATGTAAAGCTACTTTTAATCCTACATTTAAGGTAGCAGTCATGTACTATAATTGTATTTATGCATAAGTTATGACTTCTTTAAACTGAAGCCATATATAATGGTATTATATTTTAAAATTATGAGAGCAAATTGTAACTGTAACTGTACATATATGTAAATATATTTGATAAAATAAATTATATTAATATTTATAAATTATATTATATTTACATAGACCTGCAGTTTTATTATAAAAAAGAAGAAATTAAAGCCATCATGGTGTAGTAGCTATAATGTTTGACTGTCATTGTGATGGCTGATTCAATATTCTCTCAGGGGAATGATTTATTGATTTGATTAGAGCAGAAAGACTAATCTGCTAAGTGTGGGATTATGTTGTGCAAAAAAAATTATGAAATATCTTGGAACCAAACAAAGTACATTTGTTACTTTAGTTAACTAAAAAATATAAAAACTTCTTACCTTGTGTGCAGCAACAAGTACTTTATCAAGAAATCTAAGCCATTCAAAAATGAAATGTGGTTTCTTATCATCAGGAAGTTGCTGTAGAGCAGCTTCATTTAGGGTTAAAGAATGGGATACCTCCATAATTATAAAACTAAAATAAAACACGATAAAAATTTATGTGATAGAATTAAATAACTTTAAGCATAGTAAGTTAAAATAACAAATGTTTATTTTGCTGCTATTTGGTCATATGTTTTATATTTTGAAATATAACAATAAACATTAAACGAGTCATATTAAAAAAAATTAGCTTTGGCGTAAATTAGTAGGAAAACAATTATAATGGTACAATTCCTTTTACCTGAGATTATATTTAATTTAGTATATTAAATTTTATTTAACGTTATTAATAAGGAAGTCTGATATTGGCCATTAAATAACCAATAATGTTAAGTTTTTATAAATAAATACAGAAAAAATGTAATTTCAGGAGAAACAAGACCTTCGCCAAATTTCTAAATACTGAAATAAATTACCGACGGCCGTAAACAATGGCGTCATCCGTGAATCAGATATTGTTATAATAAACGAAAGCTGTAATATTAATCTTGGAGCTAGAATAACCTATTTTTCCTTTTAAAAATTATAGTTTGATACCTATGTTATTATAATAAAATTAGTACAGGATACTTACTTAACTTTAAGATTTTAAATTTAATAATTATATTCACATCATTATTAATTTCTAAATAAGCTGACCAAAATTACGTTAAATGAAAACGGTTTAAAAGCACTATAAATATACCTAATACTTTTATTTCCTAAAATATGAAAGAAAATTATAAAAATTAAATTGTAGCAATTACGATATTGTCAAACTGTGTAATGTCAATACTATTTCTGATGAGTGACGACCACAGAACACATATACCTAAAGAGAGGGGACGACTGTCAAATATGTCAGATAAAAAGTGGATCCATTCATAATAACTTACCTTTTAAAATATGACAAAGAAAAAACATATTTAATTTGACTCTGAGTGTGCTATTTCTCACTTGCTGTTAATGCTCACAAAAAAAAATAACAGTCTGTTCAAAAAATATTTATTGGAATTAATATATTATACTCTTGCTTGTCTTTTTTCTTCGTTTAATAAAACATAACTCTTATTAGTATTTTTTATATATATTATTCACATAATGTACGTTAATAAATTTAAACATATATGTACTCTACAAATATATACTCTAAAGTAATTAAATGTTGTGCATCAATGAGCAGTTCATTGGATTTTTTCTTTAAAAAAAAGGTAAACTTAACCATAGACAAACTTTAACTAAGAATTCAGTGATTCGATTATTGAAGAATCAAGAGTCCAGAGATTTAGAAATTTTAGGATTGGCATTCTTGAATGCTGGCGTCTAGAAACTGGCAAGTGGCAGTAGCACGTCCAAAAAGTATAAACTACAATAGATGACTTTATATTAACGACTTCTGCCGATTTGTTGGCGTGTGATGTGAAAATTACTATTTTAAAACGATTGTCCCAACTATATTTGATCTATGCTCTAAGTCTGTAATGTACACGATAAAAAATAATAAATATAATTAGTTCTTTTCCAATAAGAATAATTGGAGTGCGTAAAGTGAAATGTTCTGTATATCATGAAAATTCGATTGTACATATAGCAGTTATCTAGATTTGAGAAAATGAATAATATGAGTTCACAGCAAAGCCCGGCAAACTTGCAGTCTGTCGTTGACAGAGAAAAGATTTATACATGGATACTAGAGCTATGCAATCCAGAAACACGTGAAAATGCCCTC
>JAATLQ010027120.1:0-26176 GCA_013421005.1 Heliconius erato x Heliconius himera
TTTCAATCTAGATGAAATGCTAAAAGTGACTATTATATTCATTTTCATAAGGATCAATATCAAATTATAGAAAATACATACAACAAAAACCCGATAAATATAAAGTAAATTAATTAAAATGGTTACTTGTTGTTACTGTGTTACTTTGCTCAAGCTTCAGAGATAAATATGGTATATGTATCGCGGACTTTTTTAAACATTATTTAAAGGACAATATTTTTGTAAAACATTATTTTTATATATCTCATAAGGTTGAGTCGGCGCACGCCATGTATGCGTTAAGCAAGCTCATTTTGGGTGACGTTTGCTTATAACAACAAATAAACTTTGCAAACCGTTGCTTAGCAACGGTCGGTTGTTATTAACATGGCGGAATAAATTGCCTGTCAAATTGAAAAATATTTTAATATCTTAGTATATATCGACAATATTACAAATATGAGAAAAAAAAAGTAACCTATGTTCATCCGAAGACCCTCAAGTATCTCTGTATGAGTATTTTATTACAATTGAATTAGCGGTTTGGCCCTGATTGCGGCACAGACAGACAGACAGACAGACAGACAGACAGACAGACAGAGTTACTTTCGAATTTATAATATAGGTATGGATTAGAAAGTCCACTTATCGAGGAAGGCAAAGAAATCTTTGTATTACATCACGTTACTCTTTTTGATGTATACCTCGTTTTTACCTTTACGCTATATCCCGTACTTAGCAGGACAGGCGGGGAAACTTAGGAACCTAATGTTAACATAGTCCGTTCCCATTAAAATACTCGCGTTCCCAATTTCCACTGAATAACGGACGCATTGCGTGTTGAGTAGCGGTACATAACGTCGCGTATTACCTCTCTACCATAGCGAGGAAATAAAAATATTAAATATTTCATTTCCTCAAGTGGAAATCGAACCCACAGGTTGTGGGTCAAGCTTAAAGTCGCACGTTTGTGCCTCTGCGCCACGACTTATACTAGAATTTATTTCCATTCGATCACGCGGACGAAGTCACAATCAAAAACTGGTTTATTAAAATACGATAACTGATAACACCGTTCGAATATTGCCTATCGATTAGATATTAGAGCTCATCGTATTATGAGGATCGATAAAAGAACATAATATATACATATATATTAAAATTTTTGCGAGCAATATAGGTCATACTTTCTAGTATAGTGGGGATAAAGTAGAACATGATCAGAATGTTTGGGCACGTCCAGAGTACGAGTGACGAAATAATAGTACCGACCACCCAATTTTCGATATTATGCATTTCGAGTGGCTTTTCGCGTAACTAAACTCCGCCTTGGTCTTTTTACCAGAGGAACTGAAATAGAACTCTCAACCAGCTTGGAGTTACAAGCTGTCCCTTTTATTATTAACTTTTTTGAATACCAGATCTATATCTTTTGTACATGGACTGAGTGAGTACCTAATTCGTGATCATTGCCAATTGTCATGAAATTTGATTGATCTATATAGTATTCTTGATAACAAAAAAGGGTGTCGTCTTATTTTACTAGTGTACGAAGATACATAGATGTGTCGAGGTTAAGCGCGGCGTTGAGTTCTGCCACTCAACACGCAATGCCTCCAGAATTCGGCAGAAAGTGGGGAACGGAGTGTCTTAACACTAGGTTCCCTCTGCCTACCCTGCTGTGTGCGGGATACAGCGTGAAGCTAATTTAATTATTTTTTTTTTTAATTTTACGAAGATAATATGCATTTTTAAAAAAATATTTTCTAGCTTATATACCTTCTAAAAGATGGGCAAACTTCAATTGCTTGTAAAGTCGTATTGTAATGTAGTATTTATATCATGGTATACGTATGTCCAGAAATGTTTGGACAGGTACACATATCTTAAAAACAACTGAACTGATTTTGATGAAACTTAGACTTAAAACTTGTTCCCTACATTTGAACATATATCACTTTAATTAAACAATCATCTGGACTTCATTGGAACTCTTGGCTTCCAAGAAATTTAGGGATAAACATACTAACTTATATACACACACACGGCAGCTTATATGCGCACATGTACTTGGAAGCCTAAACTGATAACTAACTAATCGTACTTAAATATTATCCAAGTCCAAGAATATCACATATACCAACATACATACATGTCAAACACAAGAACTCCTGTTTTGGAAATCGGTTAAATAACCTTTGTCGTTACCAAAGCCCTTGACGGACAGATAAAAGAATTCGCATTCTAAATTAAATAGTGTTTTACTTTATTATAAAAGTAAATATTAATAGAACGTTATTTAAACATAAATTGCAAAATAAACATAATAATACGTCGAGGTTAGACAATTGTTATCTTTTGTTTCACACTAGTTTCTTATCCCAGTATCGGTCGTTTGAAATAATTATTTTTTTAAATTATGAACCATTGTTAGCCCTATTTCCCTTTACAGCGTCACCGGATGGGGAGGGAAGAGGGTATTCTGTCCGTGAGAGAAATACAAGCATTACGTGGCTGGTCAAGAGGATGTCGACGGCGACAAGGGTGTCCCCTGCAGTACTCTAACCTAGGCTCACGGCCGTCGATCGGCTTGGATTTATAAACAATGACTGTCTATAATGCCTCAAGAACTCGGCGGAAAATGTAAATGTCATAATGAGAGTGGAGTGTCTTAACACTATGTTCCCAGGTTCCCCTGCCTACTTTGCTATGTGCGGGACACAGCGCGAAGCTGAAAAAGAAATCTATACAAAATTGAGCGATGCGTGGGGAACGTGTTAACACTAAGTTCTCTTTGCCTTCCCTGCTATATGACGGATATAGGGTGCAACTATTTAAAAAAACCCCGCTACCCATATTTATCCATACAAATATCTAAACATACCTACGAATTTATTTAAAACTGAAAACATATTATTATCCAGTGACATGTCTTAAGTCTTTGGCTTCTTATTTACAAGAGCTATTGTTACAATGTTTACACTAAGATAACGAGACATTACATTATATTTAGTTTTATTGCAATGCTTTTCAGATTATATTGAACTGTTTTTGAGTCTTAGATAAAAATAGAGTATTCTCTTATTCATCCGAAGTACTCGTATAGCACACTCTTAAAAGTTAGGACATTAACTTAAAAAAATTGCAATTTTTGAGAAATCATCACTAGGTGTACGTACTTCTATTAGAATAAATATGGCGTTTTAACTGCTTTTAGCAAAGTAAAGTTACAGAAAATTCTATACAAGTCACTAAGTTCTAAGGTCCGAGAGGCCGTCGTGGCGCAGCGGCACGAGGTGTGGCTGTAAAACCGACTGGTTGTGGGTTCGATCCCCAATCGAGGAGATGAAATATTTACTTAAATTTATATTTCCATTTCTTCGCTCTGGTGTCGAGGTTAAGCGCGGCGTTGAGTTCCGCCACTCAACACACAATGTCTCTAGAATTCGGCAGAAAGTGGGAAACGGAGTGTCTTAACACAAGGTTCCCTCTACTTACCCTGCTGTGTGCGGGATACAGCGTGAAACTGATTTAATTTGTTTTTTAAGTTCTAAGGTAGGCCAGTAGCGTACGAAGAGGAGCACCCTAAGATTTTACTGGGTATTATGGAACGCCTTCACCTGCCAGTCCAGACCCACATAACATGCTCGAGTCCGCACTCAGGTGATGTACCCGGAAAGGGTTTCTTAATTTTTTCTCAGCTTCACGCTGTTTCCCGCATGTAGCATGGTAGGCATAGGGAGCATAGTGTTATCCACAACACAACACATTCCGTTCCCCGCTTTCCGCCGAATCCTGGAGGTATTGCGTGTTGAATGGCGGAATTCAACGCCGCGCTTCTGCCTGAACTGAAAATATTAAATGTTTCATTTCCTCCAGTAGGAATGGAACCCACAACATGTAGCGCTTATAATCACACGGGCCACCACTGGCCTCCGTCATTATTAAAATACTAGAGGGCACGCGCGGCTTCGCCCGCTTATTAGGAGTGAATTCTAAAAAAACCACGAAACACGTGTTCAATAAAATATTTTTAACAGTCTGAATTTAATTTTTTATAAAAATCGGTGGCAATTTAAAGATTTTTCCATATAAACCCCTTTTCGACCCCTTATTTGAACCCTTAGGGGATGAATTCTTAAAAACCATGAAACACGTGTTCAATGAAATATTTTTAAGAGTCTGAATTTCAAATTTTATAAAAATCGGTACAAATTACTTTTTTTTTCTATACAAACTTTCAACCCCTATTTCATCCCTTTTGGGTTAAAATTTTTCAAAATCCCTTCTTAGTGGATGTCCAGAATATGAAAATAAACATCTGCCCAAATTTCACGTTTCTACCATCAGCGGTTACGGCTCTGCGTGCGTCTTACCTCAGTCAGACAGCACAAGTCCTTTTATATATATAGATTTTCTATTTATATATTCTTTTCAAAAATTCTAATTGGTACAAAAGCTATATAATTTTTACAAATTAGTTAAAAAGAATAATGTTTCAGATGCACTCATTCTAAATATAAAACATTTAAAATGATGGCAGGTAGAAATTTAGGGCGATTCAAGGTTATACGACCAATCGATAAAAACACTCGTACATACGTTCTCGGATATCGGGTCGTTAAAACGGAATGGTCGTACCTTCAAATTCTAATTAAAAGAGTGTTAATTAATATTTCAAAGCTAAAGAGTTTGTTTGGTTGAACGTTTTGATCTCAGAAACTAAATGTTTTTATGTTTCATTGGGTATTTATCGAAGAGGGACTTATGCTATATTTTATTAGAATAATAGTTTCGATGTAGCCCACTGTACGTGCGGTCGAAGTTACCACGGGCATTTGAAATGTGTCATAAAATGTTTTACAATGAGTAGTTATTTTATAATAGTTGTTTCATAATCATTTACCACAAGGACGTGGCCATAGGTAAAAACTAGGTGTTTTTCTGGTTCACGTGTATCCTGCAGAAGAAAAAAATCGGTCAAGTGCTAGATGTACTCACCCACCGAGTGTTTCGTACCAATTTCAGAATTGTAGGTTAGGTTAGGTTAGGTTACAATTCTAAAATTGGTACGAAACACTCGGTGTGTGAGTATTATATTTATATATATATATATATATATATATATATATATATATATATATATATATATATATATATATATATATAATGCTTAGTTTATCTGTCTCTCTGTTCTTTATACTTTTTCATTTGCTCCTTTTTTTGTTGTGTTTATGTACGAAAGATTTTTTTTTAATAATTTTCGATAAGTACTAAGCAGAGTTAGCCTTGCCCTATTACCAGAGCAAGGAAATGAAGAGGAGAATGAAAATGGTTCTCCGTGTAGCAATCAAACCTACGACTCTCTCGTTTCCACTGCGAGTTCAGATACTGTGCTGATATGCCACGGCTGGTATATGGCTTCGAGAATATCAATTTTACAAGGCTATTTCCAGGATATGTGAAGCTTTGACACGATTTTGCACTTAACTATAAGGTTAGTCCTAAGTAATCCATACTAACAGGTGTTATAAAACTAAAGAGTATGTTTAGTTGAACGCTCTGATATTAGGAACTACTTACTACCTCTCGGTTTACATGCGGACCATTAGTCTAAAATGGAATGAACATGGCACACAGTAGGCTAGTCAGAGGAACCTACTGGAGTGTTAAAACACTCCGCCCTCCATTTTCCGCCGAATTCTAGAGGCATTACGTGTTGAGTCCCCTGATCTGTTCCCGCTGCTTGCACTGCTGTGCGGGATACAGCGTGAAGCTTATTTAATTATTTTTTTATGACTGCTGATTGATTTTACAATTAATATGTCATTTTATATGCCTCACATATGTATATGGATTTTATTTTTATTTTGAGCGTGAATTGCAAGTAAATATTAAAAATAAGTTATTAAGATACTTATTAATGTTAAGTTTATAATTAAAGCAAAAAAAGGATAATTAATTGGAAAATAATAAAAAATATAATTACTAATAATGATTTTCCTTAAGTCCAAGGTAATGTGCAAAACAAAAGACAAAAACTAACATTTTTTAGTGTTATTAAATGAATTTAACTAGTCACTGAGGTCGTCAAGGCGCATCGGCCTAGCGTCTAACTGTAAACGTGAAGGCTGTGGGTTCATCTCCCATTCGGGGGTGTGAATTATTTTCATTTCATCGTTCTGGTAACAAGACAAAGCCACGCTCTACCCAAGTTTCAAAATATGAAATGTTTTAAAAATTGTGGTGCGTGAAGAACGTAACGCCTTACAGTAGCTTTCCCCTGTGTTAATGTGCGGGATGGCAAAGAAAAACCGCGGGCGTATACTATTACTATACAATATTTACCTAAGCAAGAAGAAAGGAGATGTGCAGAAAAAATTTGTAGCCAAAAATAATAAGTAAATATTAACATACGTTATAAAGTATTTGTATGTATTATTTTAATGCATAAGAGCATAAGCTTCACACTGTATCACGCACACAGCTGGGTAGGGTAGAGGCAGAGGGAACTTAGTGTTAAGACACTCAGTTCCACATTTTCCACTGAATCCTGGAAGGGAATGCGAAATAAAAAGCGCTTACAGTAACAAACTTGTGCCACACTACTTGTGCGCCACGACTGGCCTTTTTAGCTACTTATGTTAAAGTCAACTAAATCCGTTCTCCATCTTTTGTGTGAAAGTGGAACAAACATTTATCCTTACAAACTTACATATTTATAATTATTATAATAAAAAATTAAAAAAATATAGTCGGGGCAAAAGCGCGGCGTTGAGTTCTGCCACTCAACACCCAATGCCTTCAGAATTCGGCAGAAAGTGGGGAACGGAGTGTCTTAACACTAGGTTCCCTCTGCCTACCCTGCCGTGTGCGGGATACAGCGTGAAGCTGGAAAAAAATAAAATTACTATAGTAATCACAGTAAGATTAGTAACAAAAGACAAGTTAAATAACAATAAGGAAAAAGAAAACATTTTTAATGAAAAACACCAACACAGAAGTTACCTCAACAATAAAACTATTAAAGTATTTAAAATAAAATAATATAATTGGAAAATCTATTTTATATAAATCGCAACACAAACAAATAATAAAGACGCGTTATCAGGAAGCTGCGATACTGATAACAGCTTACAATGTGGTATTAGAATGATTCATTAACATTAAAAAAAATGTTTTAACATTGTGTAATGGTGCCTACACTAGACGGTCACACGCCATCTTATTGTTAACGTGATAATCGTGGATTCGATTCCCACTCGGGAATTTGGGTCACGAATTGTTTTCATTTTGATCGCTCTAGTGAGAAGAGGCTATTTAATCAGATTTTTTTAACGTTTCAAACACTTTGCAGTAGTCCGTGGCCACACGTGGTGGTAGACTGACGTGACGTGACATTCGTATGTCGGTTGACATGATTATTATATCAAACTACCGATTCTTACAGAATGAGCTGACTCTATTTTGCCTTCTGGTATGGTGGGTTTGAGACTTCAATGATTGTACGAGTGGATACCAAGGTGGTAGAAAGTTTCCAACCGTCCTCTCTATTGAAATTAGGATGTTTTTGTACTTCAGTAGCCTCGCGGATCGTTCTAGAAATATATCTGTTTTCCTTAGCGAGGATTTGGAGTTTATCAAATCTGATGTAGTGGCTGGGTTTATTCAGAGTATGCTCACACACAGCTGACTTCAATACATGCCCATTCTTGATATCGGAGACGTTTTCCTTCACTCTAACATCAATGCTTCTCTTTGTTTGACCGATGTACTCGTATGATAAGCCACAGTCACAATCTAGTTTATAGACGCCTACACACTGTAAAGGAATATTACTTTTTACTGGTCTCAAGAATTGGCTCACTTTCTTATTAGGCTTGAATATGGTTTTTATCGAAGATGTTGCTGATCCTGTATGTACCCACGGACTACCACTGCAAAGTGTTTGAAAAGCCGGGTATAAAAAAATGTATAATACTAAGTATACGTGATTAATTCGGTTGATTAGTTTCACTTAAAATGTGTAATAATTCAAAGAATTTATTATGTAAAGAAATTTTAGATTTTTGTAAATCTGACAATACTGATATTTACATATTAATTAAAGAATCGTAAGTCTATAGATGACAATTTAAATAAAATGTATTTTTATGGTGGCACGTTTCGATGAACACGACATGCCCGAGTGAACATGAAAGATATGGGCGTAAATATCGTTCGGAGGATATTTAGAAGGAGAAAATTTGGTATCATGACACTCCATCTCATGACAGAAGGTCGTCGTAGCGCGAATACATAAATGTGCGACTATAAACGCGACGGTTGTGGGTTCGATTTCCACTCGAGGGTTATTTAATTTTTTCATTTCATCGCTCTGGTAACGATTCGAAAGGGCAGCGCTCAGTTTCGCCACTCAAAACGCAATGCTTCCAGGACTCGGCGGAAAGTGGGGAACTGAAGTGTCTTAATGGGAACAAGGTGTCTTAACTCTAGGCTCCCAAGTTCCCTATACCTACTCTGCTATGTACGATATGCAGTATACAGGTAAAGAAACACTCTATTGTTCACTTTCCGTTAAGTGGTGGAACTCAATATAGTATTTTAAATACTAATAGTAGATACATTTATTACAGAATATTTTTTTATTAAAATATAATTAATATATTATCAATTCCAAATTTCTAATAATAAAAAATAACTTCTATAAGAAGACCAACCGGTACACTACGTTCAAAAACGAATTTCAAGTTCAAGGTCTTCATTATAATTTATGTAAATAATTTATTTATTCATTTATCAGAGGCCGTCGCGGCGTCGATTATAAATGCGACGGTTCCGGGTTCGATTCCCAATCGCAAAATGAATATTTACATTTACACGCTCTAGAAACAAGAGATTGCGCGGCGTTGAATTTCGCCACTCGATACGGAATGTCTCAAGAATTGAACGAAAAGTGAGGAATGGAGTACTTAACATTACCCTGTTATGCAGGAAAAAGCGGGAAGCTGCGATAGTGGGACTGCGTTTGACTGTCAAATATTTTTTTTTACTTCTAGCTATATCCCGACCATGACAGGATAAGTAGAGGGAACCTGTGAATCTAGTGTTAAGACCACTAGATCCGGTCGAGGAAATAAAAATATTTTTTTCCTTGAGTGGGAATCGAATCCGCACGCTTGTGTCTTATTATGAAATATTTTTGATGTGTTGCACATACTGCAGGGTAGGTAGATTTAGGACACTTCGCATAACAAATTCGAAACATTGCATGACGTATGGCGGAATTCAACGCTGCGTTTTGCCTTAGCAGAGCATCTAAATGAAAATAATTAATTTCCACGAGTGGGGATCGAACCCACAACCAACTTAGAGTTAAACGGCTTAGGAAGCATTATCGAGCCCAAATTTAAAAAATATTGTACATGAAAAACACGTTGTCTCTAAATCTAAAAATATTTGTAAAAACAAAAACCCCGACTGCATCAAACTAAAAAGAAAATAATCAAGCCCAATAGTTTATTAGGATTAACAGTCGGGACCTATAAGTAATTCTTCAATCAATAAAATCTTTACCAGGAACCCCGCATAATTTAAAGAGGTCCGACCGTTAATCATAATAAACTATTGGGCTTGTTTATTTTCTTTTTAGTTTGATGCAGTCGGGGTTTTTGTTTTTACAAATATTTTTTTATTACAAATATTTTTTTATTTTTCATTTTTTTGTTAGAATTTATTATGATAATGATAATCATGATATACCTTTTTGAAATCGTGAAATTGAGCTCTTGAATTTGATACCCATATTGTAGTATTCGAAACGAAATTTTTTTTTTCACTAAGTCCAATGGCGTCTCACAGCCGACATGATTATTTTTTATTAACATCACCTATCTAAGAACACTTGGGCTGCTAATACGAATCTAACGATACCTCAAATATGTAAATCCGTTCAGCGGTTCTGGAGATACGAGGTAATAAAGAATATTACATACATACAAGATACGCGCGAAAAACATAACCCTTCCTTAGCAGTCGGGAATAAAAAGGCGTGAAAATAAAATAAATAATAAAAAAAAAAAAATCAACTTCACGCTGTATCCCGCACACAGCAAGGTAGTCAAACTAGTGCTAAGACACTCCGTTCCCCACTTTCTGCCGAACTCTGGAAGCATTGCGTGTTGAGTGGCAGAACTCAACGCCGCGCTCATCCTCGATACCAGAGCGAAGAAATGGAAATATAAGTTTAAGTAAATATTTCATCTCCTCGAGTGGGGATCGAACCCGCCGTGCGTGCCGCTGCGCCACGACTGGCCTCAAAATAAATAATGATTACATATTTCTCATTCTTGACTAATTTGTAACAGAAGAACGGTTATTCTATGGAAATTTGTTATTCTTCTTATGTCTCATTTCGAGACATTGCAACCGGCGAAACTTAACATCACGCTTTGTTTTATAAGTATGGTCTTGATTTTTGATTTAAATATAACAAAAAAAAAACATGGTAACAGTCATTATAGCTATTTCTTACATTTGGTAAACAAAAATACGGCGTTGAGCACCGCCACCGTAAATGACACAGGCCTGGACTCTGGACCATACAAAAACATAATTTTAAATGGTACAATAACGAAATCTAATAAATATTTGTACAATTTTCCTTATACAATTGGTTATTTCCCATAATAAATGGTATTATTTTTTTAGAAACGAGTACATGACCTTCGAATGTCTCATAATAAGCCTATACAGATCAAATAAAGATTATAGAATGTATCTATAGTTTATATTTGATCATGACGTTGTTTCTGATGAACACAATGTCTATGAAATTTATCTAATATTTTTTTTAGCTTCACGCTGTATCCCGCACACAGCTGGAAACATAAACATAACAGGGTAGGCAGAGGGAACCTGAGAAACTAAAAACCAATCGCCGAACCACTCCGTTTCTCATTAAGACACTCCCGTTCCCCATTTTCCGCCAATTTTTTCAATGCGCTTTGAATGGCCGAACGCGGAGGAGCAACGCCGCGCTATGCCTCGTTACCAGAGCGGAGAAACAGAAAATCGGAATCTATATTCGGCTCGCAAGGTCTCTAAAAAGTGTGTTTCTCTCCAAAAAGTAGCGTCTTAACACTAGGTTCCCCAACAAGTAGTTCCTATACAGTGTGAAGTCAAAAAACCCCTAATTCTATACCTTCATTTAATATAATTAATACGTCTTAGTGGCATTAAAAAACGATCATCAAGACAAGTTCAATGAACATCTTTGTCACTGACATTTTATCTTTAAACTGCAAATATATGCATATAATATACGAATAAAACGAAATGTAATCAACACTTTAATATACATATGTATGTTGCAATTAAGTGATTCAAAATATAATTTACATGAATGGCAAGTTGAGGCCAGTCGTGGCGCAGAGGCGCAGGCTGTGGCTTCGATTCCCACTCGAGGCCATGAAACATTTAATAATCTCATGCCCACGCTCTAGTAACGATACAAAGCGCGATGTTGAGTTCCGCCACCCAACGTGCAGTAGGTACCTGTAGGGAACGAAAGTATCGTAATGGGAACGGAGTGTCTTAACAAGCCCTCCACGGAATCCATAAAACAGCATGGTTCTACATGAAATATGTAGTCAAATGTTACATTTTAACACAATTGGTAAAAAATACATAAAATTGCTAATTAAAAAAAAAATATGTCCCGGTTTGTGCTAAAAAAAGGAGGTATGTTACCATAATTTTAACTTTACGAGGGTGGACAGAGATAACTTAAAGTATTAACACACACCATTGCATACTGAGTGGGTGGTGGAAACCAACGCCGCGCGCTGTCTTATTATGATTAGAGCACAGGCCATTTAATTTTTTGTGTGATCATACAAGATTTTAATTATAAAAGACGGTCAAGTGCTAGTCGATCTTGCTCACCGAGGGTTACAACACCCGTACCAATTTCATGATAAATCAAATAAAGTCAGCTTCACGCTGTATCCCCTACACAGCAGGGTAGGCAGAGGGAATCAAGTGTTAAGACACTCCGTTACTCACTTCTCTAGGCATTGCGTGTTGAGGGGCAGAACTCAACGCCGCTCTTTTGCCGCGACACCAGAGCGAAGAAATGGAAATATAAAGTTAAGTAAATGTTTCATCTCCTCGAATGGGGATCGAACCCACAACCAGTCAATTTTACACTTTGTGCCCCTGCGCCACGACTGGCCTCACTAGCTTCATGATAAATAAACTTTAAATATACGTTTGTGATAATTTTTCTATGATTTATAACTATTAATTTCAATTTTCCGGATATTTTCTTTGTTTGTAATGTACGATCTTACTTCAAGCCTCATGTAATCAAAAATCATTAATTCAATACATATAACAGTTTGGTGTTGGTGCCTCGCCCACGTCGACCTAGTGACATAATTTGGGATAGCCTTAATAAAAGTTGGTTCAGTAAATGGGTGAGGAGACGCCGGCGTGGCGGATGCGAGACGTGTTCCTTTTTTTGTGTGTGACTGTAAAATCGACTGGTTGTGGGTTCGATCCCCACTCGAGGAAATGAAATATTTATTTACATTTATATTTTCATTTCTTCGCTCCAGTGTCTAGGCAAAGCGCGGCGTTGATTTTCGACACTAAACACGCAATACCTCCAGAACTCGGCGGAAAGTGGGGAATGGAGTGTCTTAACACTAGGTTCCCCCTGCCTACCTATTGCCTACCTGCCTATTGTTATAAAACTTAGCAGTTATACGTAGCTATGGTGATGATTTTGTATATGGTATCATCGAATTTGTCTGATGATGAAGCCAGGACCTCATTCGGAAGTCACTCGAGTTTGGACTCATATAGTTTATAGCTCCGAGCACAGTCAAGTATTTGGTGTAGAAAACGTGTTTTTATGAAATATATTTTTACAGGGCGGGATTAAATTTAAACAAATCACGAGGTTTTCTCAAAAAAATTGGCTTCTTTTCTTGTAAGAATAAAAACGATGAAAGAACTGAGTTCAAATCAGGCTCTCGTAGCTGATTGATGCAAAGAGAAGTATTAAGATTTAAGACACTCCGTTTCCCACAAATCGCCTTATTTTCGAAATATTACTTTTTAAATGGGGGAAGTCAACACCAGGCTTAATCTACCAGAACGAGGAATAAAAAAAAATATAATCATACCTGATTTCGAATCGAATCCACAACCGTGGCGATTACAGTCTGACTGACTGCCACACTTCGCCACGACAGCCTTTTTGCATTTTATAGACAAATGTACTAAAATTTTTACGCAAATTAAACAATTTATTTGAGAAAAACAATGAAACATTAAAAGGTCACACAATACAGCTACCTAGATTATAATAGAATTGTAACTTCCCCTGTTGACGTCATAGTTGCCAAAGAAAATGACAAGACAGACATAAAATTAAACTTATTTTTATACTCGGTACCTATCCGATTTATGGTCATTGTGGTGCAATGGAGCGGTGTCCGACTGTGAACAATTGAAAATGACGCGGAGGTTCAACCCCTCTCGGAGAATTGAACCGCTGTTTTGTTTTTTTTTTACTTACACGCATTATCCCAGAGAGAGAGGGGAGCGGCAAGCGCAAACCTTCCTCCAGTACCAAAAATTATCTAATATCCCGATAGTTGTAGGTTCAATTTTAAAAGGAACTATTTAATATTATAGTATATATTCACACAACTATTTCCTTGTTCTAGGTAAAGACGAGCTTTGCGTGTCGAAACCCAACACTCCTTTAATTGGATATTGATAAGTAATGGCCTAATAGGTACACCATACTATTCTTACTTGTGTTATATACTCGATGGGATAGGGTCATATTAACGTACAGTACGGTCAACAAGTCGTGGCCACCCTAAAGTTAAATTTTCTGAACCTAACCGCACGAGTAAGAAAAATTCTAAAATAAAATCAGCGCAGCCGTCTACACTAGCAACTTCAGTGAGGCCACGATTTGTTTACTGTATTATAGCGTCAGCTAATAGCACAATGACACAGGCCGGCCACTACAGCCAAAACATATAAACAAGGTATATGTTACTTATTTGAAATATGTTACTTATTTAGAAAACGTATCAAAATTTGAAGGTAGCGGGACTCGAACCGGCGCCTCCTGGTAACCGAGGTATATGTTTCTTAAAATTACTTGAATTAGAACCTCCGGCAGCGTGACGACTATGGGTTCGATTTCATTTACGTTTACTTGGAAGAATAAAATGTTTTAATTTCTCATTCTAGTAACAAGGATAAGTGCCGCATTGAGTCTCTGTTTCTGTCAGTCGAACACTTGACTCCCTCAGACTACCGTACTAAATGCGGGACACAACACAACGTGACGCTAAAAAGAAGAGTTTCACTCAAAGGAGTGATTATATTTATATGGTTTTAACTGAGAACGTTTATACAATCAGCTAGCGTTTATAAAATCAGCTAGTGACTCATCACTATGTTATCTTTTACAATTCATAATTTATATTTAAAAATAAAATCAGCTTCACGCTGTATCCCGCACACAGCAGGGTAGACAGAAAGAACCTAGTGTTAAGACACTCCGTTCTCCACTTTCCGCCGGATTCTGGAGGCATTGTTTGTTGAGTGGCAGAACTCAACGCCACGCTTTGCCTCAACACCAAAGCGAAGAAATGGAAATATAAATTTAAGTAAATATTTCATCTCCTCCAGTGGGGATCGAATCCACAATCAGTCGGTTTTACAGTCACGCTTTGTGCCCCTGCGCCACGACTGGCCTCAATATTTAATATTGCATTAAAATAAATTAAAAAGACTATCCCTACAAAAATCTCTTTACCTAGAATTTGAACCCACAACTATCACAAAAAATATTTACTTTTTTATTTAGCATTTGTACCACACTGTCTATAATAAAAAAACGAACCTTGCAAAATTTATAACTGTACAAGCGGCTTTTGCATATTGTATACTTTAGCGTTTGGTCGATGACCTGTTCAACATACAACCTACTATACTTAATATTATAAAACTGAAGTTAATTTGGTTGATCGCGCTTATCTCAAGAACCATTGGTTCGAATTGAAAAATCGTTTTTGTGTTGGATAGTCCTTTTATTAAGGAAGTCTAGATTCTCATTCCCTATTCCTACTTAATATTATATTATAAAACCGAAGAGTTTGTTTGGTTGCAAGCGTTAATCTAAGGAACTACTGATTCAAATTCTTTTTTTTTTTTAAGTTAAATAGTCTATGTTCCATCAAGTTAATCCTTTCGATGTAACCTACTATTCCCGCGGTCAGTTACCTCCTTCCTCCCGCATATAAAATGCGACATCTGTTTATACGCAATTCTCAGGTACTAGACAGTACGATTTAACCACATTTGTTTCTAAGGAAAATCTCACTAAATTCAAATCGAAACTACGAATTAATACCCGTGGAATCTATTTATTATTAATTTATTTCGAGAATAGATCCCGTGACCTTCCATTTAACATTTCAATATAATTTGTAGTAACAAGTATACAACACACACCAAGTGAATCATTCAAAACATTTTAATTGAAGTTATTAAAGTAACCGTTGTGGCGTTGTTGGAACAAGTGGTCTGAATGTATAGTACGATCTCGGAGTCGTGGCCCTGAAGATAGCTGCAGATGGCTGTACAGATTTATTTTAGGTTTTTTCCGATATGCAAAAAATCAAAAAGCCTAATTTCAGGGAAGCGAAGACACATCGGCCGGACTGTAATAGTATTATTTAAGCCTAGATAGTACAGTGGCGTGGATTTAGGAATAAGGGGTTTTGACACGACTGTAGTGGCTTCCATCACCTTAATTTCCCTGCTCTGGTTATAAAACGTGCGGGGTTAGGCTCCGCCTATTACCTACATATGAACAAATTGTATCTAACCTCAACCATTATTTGTCTCCTGTTTTCCATATATTTTTAATATTACGCGTTTAGTGGCCGAACGTCAACGCCGCGTTTTGTCTAATCAGTCTGGAATTCCCACAACCACAATACGTAAGGGGCAATCGTGGCGCAGGGGTATGCTGTGGGTTGTGTGCAAATGTGAGTTCGATTCCCGCTCGAGAAAATGGTAACGAGGCAAAGCACAGTGTTGAGTGGCGAAACTCACAATGCTTCTAAAATTCGGATGAAATTGGGGAACACAAGTGTCTTAACATACTGTATCCTTGACATAATATTATAATCAAAAATAATCTACAAATAGAAAGTAAATAATATGTTTCAATTGTATATTGAAAAAGCAGTCAAGGGCGAATTGAATTTAAATATTGTGTTCTTATACACCATGTATAATGTATGATGACTAAATTTGACTCACAATGGGTTAGATATAGGATAAGTATAGCCGTCGTAGTGCAGTGGCGCCGTGTGTGACTATCTAAACGCGACGAATGTGGGTTTGATTCCCATTCGAAGGATTTTTTTTAGTTCCTCGTTCTGGTAACGAGGCAAAGCCCGACGTTGAGTTCCGCCCCTCAACACGCAATATTTAAAAAAAAATATATCAAGTTGTCTCTTGCTTACCTATATACGCGAGATATTTTTTACATTCACGCTGTGTGAAGGTAAAGAAGTCATATAAACACATACAATGACGTATAGAGTCTGTAGAGGTGATGGATGTGGGTTCGATTTTCACTTAAGGGTAAGTTTATATTAAAAATATATTTGGCTACGTGTTTTAAGAAAGTAAAGTGTGTCCTTATATTCAATCATTAAATATTAAGTACCTACGTATGTACCTAGAAATTACACAACCTATTGTTCTATAATTAAGGCTAGTGTTTTCTGGGAATTTCCATAATATTATAAACGAACGATTTAATTACCTTACACATGAAGATTTATACATATTATTATACATTTTTTTAGGCTTCACGATATATTCCGTACATAGAAGGGTAAGTAAAGTAAAAAAGTATATTTTCATATAGACTTTTGCGTACGCCACTTTCCGCCGCAATGTGAATGTGTTGTGTGAGGTGTAAAAATAAAAAATATCCTTATTATACACATTTCTTTCCTTTTAAACAATTCAAAAATTGAGGCCAGTCGTGGCTCAGCGGCACAAGGAGTGACTGTTAAACCGACTGGTTGTGGGTTCGATCCCCACTCGAGGAGATGAAATATTTACTTAAATTTATATTTCCATTTCTTCGCTCTGGTGTCGAGGTTAAGCGCGGCGTTGAGTTCTGCCACTCAACACGCAATGCCTCCAGAATTCGGCAGAAAGTGGGGAACGGAGTGTCTTAACACTAGGTTCCCTCTGCCTACCCTGCTGTGTGCGGGATACAGCGTGAAGCTGACTTTTTAATTTTTTAAAAAAAATTGGCGTATTCCTAAAAAAAATATTTTAAAGCCAGAGAAGAGAGATGGCATAGCTGGGTAGACGTAGAAAACACACCCATAGCCGTCCAAGTATCAAGACATTATATGTTGAATGGCATAACAAAACGCCACACTTAACCTTTTTACCAGAGAAAATAATTAAATCCCCCCGGTAATCGAATCTACGACCGTCGCGCTTACGGTAAGACGTTGTTATGCATCTGCGCCACATCGCCCTTCATCAAATTACATTCACTGAAAATATTTATATTTACAGTACAGACTGTCCGCTCTTCTTGTTACAACAACAAGTCGGTTCCTAGCATGCAATCTCTAAACAAATGTTAAATGGAATATTGAATGACTTTTAGTTTTTTTTATTATTTTTTTTTTACTTTACCCGGTTACACCAGGTTCTTTATACCTACATGTAGGTATATGTAGGATATATAAAGTAAGGTAGGTAGAGGGAACCTGGTATTAAGGCACTTCGTTTATAGGCACTTAACTCATATAATCGATCTGTATATAGAGTGCGTTTCTACGAATATGACGATGGGCTATTACAGTATAATTAAAATAACGTAAAGTACGTCGTAGTACCGCAGTAGACTGGAGTAAAAATTTAATTAAATCAGATTTAATCACGCTGTATCTCACATACAGCAGGATAGGCAAAGGGAACATAATGTTAAGACACTACGTTCCCTACATTTCGCTGAATTTTTCGGGGCATTACGTGTTGAGTGGCGGAACTCAACGTCGGACTTTTGCCTTGTTGCCAGAGCGAAGAACCGACTGTATCGTACTGAAGTGTAGGCTAAAGATTCTGACTAGAACACTAACTGACACAAAAAATATTTTTTCACTACGAACAACTTTAACAAAGACACTCTCCAGCTTTATAATATTAGTAGACATAGAAGAATGTATATAGTACAGTAAAAATATATTATATTATTCATTCACCTGCTTACTCAGCAAATTTTGGACATCATCACGATCAGAAAAAGATAACGTCAAAATACAGTAGCATTGAATAGGCATAATTTTAGATAAAAGATAGCAATATATCTTTTTTTCCGTGAAAAAAGTGAAAGTCGTGGTCGCTGGAACATAAAAACGTGATTGTAAACGCGACAGGTCGTGGGTTCGATCTCAACCTAGGAAATAAAATATTTAATATTTTCATTTTTCTCTCTGGTGCTAAGGCAAACGGCGGCGTTTAGTTCTGGCACTCAATACAGTGGTGTTTTGTGACAGAATTCCAAATTGCTCTTTAATTTTATGAAATCTAGATGACAAAGCATGTCGTTGAGTGTCCACCACTGGAACGGAGTGTCACATTTCTTTTCCCATCATTTCCCTCTGTCTACTCTGCTGTTCGTCAATCAACGTGAAGCTGAATAATGTGTAATAAAATCGGAATCACAAAAGTATCCTATTAACATCATAAATATATTTTTATGAAGAAGGATATTTGTTCCAATTCTACGCAAACACTACTGAACTGATTTAGATGAAACTTTACAGTAACATTGCTCATACATCAGAATCACAAATAAAATACCTTTATGTAAGCAAAATGCTTATATTATTATTATTATATATTTTAACTTTAATATAACAATAAATTAAGGCGGACGAAGCCGCATTTCAAACTGTAGTTATGATTTATTATTAAAATGCAATTAGAATTGAACCTACAACCATTTCGCAGTTTCGATGACTTTACAAAAATATTTTATTTATTACTATTTAGATAAAGTTACTTATTTAATTATATTATAACAATGTAAAAAAATATCCGGTTTTTTTTATATTATCAGCATTTTTATTATATAAAAAAAAACGAAAAATATATAAAATAATGATTCACGTGATACTGTTATAAGAGATATATGTATCTACTCGTACATACGTAAAATTTTAATTAAATCAAAATATTAAAATACAGTTACATACTATAGGAGTAGTGAGATATTTTTTGTTTTTAATTTTTTTAGCTTCGACGCAAGGTTTTCTTGGTTCGACGTTTCTGTTTTTGTATTTATGTTTATGTCTGTCTATTACATCGTAGCTACTAAACAGATGAATCTATTTTGATCGAGTTTTTCTTTGGTTTGAAATGTGACTTAGCCAATAAAGATGTTCAGCTGTTTGAAGAGTGTATATAATGAATATATATATATATATATATATATATATATATATATATATATATATATATATATATATATATAAGCTACTTCCCCTTGTCTAATCCATTCTATATTTCGTATCCCTGTCATTTTAATTTGTTTTGATCTTATTTTTTTTTACTCAATTCAATAATTTACGTATAGAAAAACGTAAAATTTATAATACGATTTGTTAATAAGTATTAACTAGTGGCCGCCCGCAACTTGTTTGCGTGGACTTTGAGACGTAAAATGGAAAATCCCGTTTGTTTCCTGTTCCCGTTGGAATTTTTCGTTTAAAACCCTCTCTTAATACCCTATACTCCCTATACAACCTAACCTACCTAATAACAAGTTTCAACTGTCTTATCTCCTTTAGTTTCGCCTGTCCGTTGAGTGTGAATTTCTCAGTAACACAAGAGTTTTATATATGTATATTTAGATATATATGTAGAGCAGTGATTCTCAACCACTGTGCCGCGGCACTTTTGTGCCGCGGCACAGTGGTTGCAAATTTTGCAAATATATAATAATGTTAATATAATTAAATTATATCATTTAAAAAGAAAAATATTTTTAACATGAATATATATTTAAATCCACAAAAAAATAAATTCGTATATTTAAAATTTTTGTCATAAACTATTTATGCAGTGTGTTGTAGTAAATAATTTCTCTTTGTGTGCCGCCAAATTTTGAAATCGTTAAATATGTGCCGCAACAAAAAAAAGGTTGAGAATCACTGATGTAGAGAAACCAGAGTCAATCCAATGATAAATAAATTTATTTTATGTCTTGTTTCTGAAGATGTTGCTAATATCAATAATAAATGGCATAGCAACTTGCTGTTTCTCATTATTGCGCAACCAAACACCGCGCTAAGTATTTAATTAGTGAGCTTTATATGAATTTACAACTATTATGTTAGGCAATTTAAATATTGAGCTACTAAAGAATATTATTTTATACGGACAAAATATTAAGTCAATATTTTTTGTTTAAAGAATCTTTTTGTATTAATAATTATTTGTATACAAGATCTTCATATATTTGTTATTGTGTATCTTTATATAAATAAGATTAACCATATTTTCCATAGTTCCAAGGTCGTATAAAGTTCATTAAAAGCTCCTAATTGATACAAAACTTTAAATTAAAAGTGAAAGTTCTAAACAATAAAGCCAAAATCAAAAAAACTTACCGATATAATTTATAATATCTGCTATATATTATAACAAACGGCACACGGAGGAAATTATTTAATATTTCCTTTTAAAATGTACTGAGAAACACGTAAAATAATTTTATTTCAAACGACAGGACCTCTGTCCGTATCATTAAAGCGAACACTGTATAAGCAGAATTGACATCCGCAATTCTGAGAATATGACGTTTACATTTGACATGGTCATTAATGTTGCCAGAGTTAAAATTATGATATTATAATCTACCATAAATTATTGAAGCTATAAACTGTAATATTTATTAATGATAAATATATAATTAATAACACAATTAAGAAATTATGTTTTCAAAACATTAAAATAACATGGAATTGGCGAAATGATTTGTGTTTAACCATTGCGCTTGAAAACTATAATCAAGGCACTCCTTTATTATAACTTACCTGGTCAGACGAAACGATTGTAAATTTAAGTCTTACACGAAGTATGTTTATATTTTAATCGCGTTTATTGCCTTTATATTATTTAAAATTAAATGTATTTCCTTTTCTAGGTGACTCGATATTTAACGTTCTGGAATTTCAACTAAAACCTAGATTTAGAGAATTTGAAGAAGATATCCAAGATCAATTTAATTAAATCGTTCTATTGTATTGTTATTATAGAGTATTTGTACTGGTTTACCGCAATGATGCTTGTGACGAATAAAATTATAAATATGCTATGCATTTTTTTTTAATCAAACCTTTTACACTTTCCGTCTTAGTTTTTTAAAGGCAGCGCCTCTCATTTCACTATTTCTTATAGTTAATCTGATCTATTGAGGCTTGTGAATCTATTAACATATATTAATTGAGCCTAATATAGTTATTAGGCTCAACTAGTATCACGTACGTAATAAGATAAGCAGAAAGGATCTGGTACTCTGGTGTTAAGGCACTCCGTTGCCATTAAGACATTTCCATTTTCGTTACTTGTATTGAGACACATGTACATTATATATTTTATACAAATAAGTTTTATATATACATATTTATTATATAATATTATAAAATGTGACATTATAATATTCTACAATAAAGTCATCAATCACAATTATTAACCTAGCAACACCGAGACGTCTGTTATATGTCAATGTCACATTCTCAGAATCGCGGATGTCAACTCAACACAACTTGATACTTATTCAGTGTTCATTTTATCAATATCGTGGTAGGTTGTGTCCAATAGAAAAAAAAATATCTACTATTTAATTTTTTAATGAAAAATAAGCATTGTTTCCTTTTTGTGTCGTTTATTATTATATGTTAACGCTATTATAAATTTAATTGGTAAGTTTTGTGCCGTTGAGCTTTTGCAATTACAATGTTTTTTTACTTTCGTAATATATTTTGATAACTTTTAAACAAGTTAACTTAACTTTCATACTATCAAAAAGTTTGTTTACGCTTTTAGCATAGAAATTTAATTTAATGAAAATTTTGTTTAATGTTCTAAATAATATTTTGAATGAGCTTTTTTGCTCATTTGCTTCTGAATGAGCTTTTTTAACATTCCATTTTTAACATGCAAAAATTACGATATTAATAAAAATAATGTTTTTCTTTAGTAATATTTTTCCAACACACCTAATTCACTGTGGTTATAGGTTTTAATCACTTTTCTAGCACATTTAACACAACAATTCTGCGTCGACATCGTGTCACGGTGGCAAGCCTTGGTCCTTGGGTCTTGCCTTGCACTCGGGAAAATGAAATATTTGATATGTATGTATGTAAAGAGGCAACGCGCGGCGTTAAGTTTTGCCGCACATTGCGCTATGCCTCCGAATTCGTCGGTCGTTGATGATATCGGAAGTTACCAGTTTCTTTGTGCCTATTCTACTAAAAGTTATGAAAAATGAATAAATGGGTGACGAAGTACTGACCGTTTTAACTCTATGTTCTGTCTACTTACCCAACTGAATGCGAGAGGTATGTCTAGCTAAGAAAAATAAGTACATTACGTTAAAAATGTCAAGGCCATCGTGTCGCAATGTCACAGTGTCAGACTGCGACCATTGCGAACTCGATTACCACTCAGGGGAATTAATAATTATACTTTTTTGGTACTGCAGACGCAGAAACTACTACAAAAATACTCCTAAACGAGTAATACTACTAAAGTGTATGCGAACCACATCTGGAACACTTAATACTAGATCCTAGATCCCCTCTGCCTACCTTGAGTGGCGAAAGTCGACGCCGCGCTTTACCACATTACCAGAACCACGGAAATGAAAATATTAAATATTTAATTTCCTGCGCCACTACTGGCCTACCCTGCTATGTCCCGTGCATAGTTGCTACGCTCTAATAATAATAATAAGACTCTGTATTTTACAATAAAAATGAAATAAAACAACTATGTTAATTATGCAAACTTTTTCCTTCCTTCTTTCAAGCAACCCTAAGGTATTGAAATTCGAAAAATTAATAATGGATAGGATGTGAATAATTATAAATACATAAGTAATAATAAAACTTTGCCATTTTACCAGTGAAGAATCGAACCCACAGCCGCATTCACATCACACGCATATGACGCATATGCGCCTAGATGGCCTCAATATTGCGCAATATTATTACATACACGAGGGGCGTGCAAAGTATTCTCGGTATCTACTTGAAAAAACACACAAATAAACCCAAAAATATTTTTATTTTTCAATATAATCCCCCATAACCTCAGTACATTAAATACATCGTAATTATTAACTTGTCGCCTACCCCGAAAATAATAGATTTCCACATTGCCTGAAAGATACAAATTTATTGCTGCCTTCAGCTCTTCATCACGACAAATCATTTTCCATGGGCATCTTTTTTCAAATTTGGGAACATATAATAACCGCTGGGTCTAGACTATAGGATGAGTGGTTGATCTTTTCAAAGACAAATTTTATATTTATACCGTCAAATAGTGTATAACTAAAGAGCTAGTCTAATTATGAACGTATTAAGTAAATCATATCTTGTACTTGTAACTCGTAATTTTTTAAATGTAACATATAGTACAAAAACTTTTTTAGAAAATTAAAAACTTTTTTAGTCTAGAATAAAAAAAAAGTATGAGGAAAAAAATAAAAAGAAAATGTACATCGTTAAATCACAGTTGGAAATCGTCTAATAACCACTGGATGCCTAATCCTAATTATGAATGTACTAAGTAAATCATATCGATACAGAGAATACATTGAACGTCGTACTTGTAATTTATGATTTTTTAATTAAAAATATAGTATAAAAACTACTACTATTAGGAATTACTACTAGGAAGTTAAAAACATTTATTTTACTTATGTACAAAAAATCTACTTCAATTAATATATCAATTACACTTGCTTGAGTCGAATTCAATTTGAGTGAACATAATGTGGCGTAGAGTTCCGCTATCTGAGATGAGATAGATTTCTGCTGCTATACATGTTTGTATACATTTGGTTCTAAGAAAACGTAGAATAATAATCAGAGGGAACCCGGGAACACAGTGCTAGAACACTCTGTTCCCCATTAAAATAATTCTGTTCACCACTTTCCGGCAAATTCCGGAGGTGTTGAGTGGGGGAACTCAACGCTACGCTTTGTCCCGTTCATTTTTTGTTATTATAATTAATTATTTTGATATAAAGTTGAACTAAAAGTAAGAAATGGCTATCGTGTGACTATATGTGACTGTAAACGCAGTGATTGTGGGTTCCTTCTATTCTAAGGCGTGATATGTGTGTGAATTACCTTCAATTCTTCGCTCTGATAAGGCGGCGGTGAGCTCCGGCCTTCAACACGCGATACCCCCAGAATTTAGCAGAAAGTGGCGAATGGAAGTGCGCTAATAGTGAGTATCTAAACATTGTTAGGAATGTGTAAAAAGTTTTACCTATTTCCAATTAACTTTCACACGGCCGAAGCCGCAGGTAAAAAAAATATCAATATATGACGCAATATATTACAGTTGTAGATAAGACCTTAGATTTTAGTAAACCCAGTCTAGAATAAACAATAAAGTATGGGGAAAAAAATACAAAGAAAAAAGAATACATCGTTAAATCATAGTTGGAAGTCGTCTAAATGAACGTGGGTATGTAATTGAAAATATTTTAAAATACGCCTTATACTATAAACATTTCTTGTCAGATCTTTAGTTTATTTAATTATTTTATAATTTATTCTACTTACCTATTTTTTTTTTAGAGTTTCGTACCTTTTAAGGATAAAAATAACCCTTTAAGATCACTTTTGTCTGTCCGTTTTATATTAATTTCAGTTTAATACTTTGACGAAGTCTCAATATAAATGATCTGGACAGACGGACAACAAAGTGATCCTATAAAAGCTTACATTATTACCTTTTGAAAAGTGGAGAGAATATGCAAAAAAAAATGTGCTTCTCTGTCACCATCGACGTCATAATTGACGTGATGACGTCAGCAATTGAGGATGTAACGGTCATTAGATCACTTATTTCATTTTTATTAAGTCATAATTGTTTTCCTTATATTATTAAGCATCTGTGTGTCATACATAAATATTTTGATGATATATAGATATGTTTTTATGCGCTTTATTTTATAGAAATCACATTCTCACTTAAAAATAATTAATAATTAAAAAAAAGTAAAACACGCTTTACCTTAATTTACATTAATCTCTATATATAATAAGACAGTAAAAATATTTTGTCTGTACATTTAGTAATTGTAATTGAAATGGATAGAGGGACACTTAAAAAGAATAATAGAAAGCAAAAAGATTTTTTTTGAATTTCTTGTCTGTGTCTGTCTGTCGATATTTTCGTCCACATTTTCTCTGAAAGTACTGAACCGATTTACTTGAAAATTTCACTAATTGCTTTGTTTTAACTCAACTTAACTTAAAGTTTAGTTCATCAAAATCGATTCATTAAAAAAAGTTATCATTTCATTTGAATGAACTCAAGGCATTAGTTTGCCTGCGAATATTATATAGCAATAGCGCTGGTAAGATTCTTGGCTAGAGAGTGACATTCGAAACGTCTGGGTTATATGACTGTTGATAAAAATATATATTTTTGAAGCACTATTATATAATATTTTATGCAATAAAGTAAACAAAATTGAATTGTTAGTGGAGATTACCTTCATAAATCATAATAGTTAAGTTTAAGTCGTAATTAATTCAACACAGAGATAAAGAACGATCTTTAAAGAAATATCAAGTAAATACAAAGATTTTTTGGTTGGTTCGTTCATATAATATATGTAACTAATTTAAAAACTGTACAGGAGTTAATATGCAATTATTACAGTTATTTTACAAAGAATATTATGAATCCTTCAAATCAATAATTTAACATTTAAGGCTGTTTCTGAATGAGTAAATTAAATTATTCACTGACATCAGCACATTTAACAGAGTATATTATATAGGTAAAAAGAACATAA
>JAATLQ010027120.1:26276-49550 GCA_013421005.1 Heliconius erato x Heliconius himera
ATTTATGTAAATCTTATAAATATCAAATATTGTTGATATTTATCTATAAAGAAAAATAGTCGTATTTTTTTATTTAAAACAATCAAAAATTCTTTGACGATAATGTCGAAAAAAATCATATTAGAAGTCATTATAGTTGTCAATCAATTCTGCTTATTAAATCAATAATCATGTATTTTAAGCGGGCGAAGCCGTGGGCGAGCCGCTAGTAATAGTAATATATTGAGCACAAATTCGATATAGTTACCAGTAGACAGTCCAAGGTTCCATCAGCCATCTTCCAATTCCATCATCAGACCAGTTCAATGGTACCATAATATTGTATTGTCACTTAACCTACATATTATTGCCAAATTTCGTGAAGACACAACAAGTGGAAATCGAACCCATAATCGTCGAGGTGATAGATATTTCTCTAAATAAGTTGAATTATAATATCTTATATAGTTTTACAATGTGCTAATATTTTATCTGCACATTAAGTTAATGTTATTTTTCCATTTTTTCAAAGCCATTTGAGGTTTGTGAGATTCGTGGTGCAGCGGCACGAGGTGTGCCTGTAAAACCGACTGGTTGTGGGTTTGATCCCCACACGAGGAAATGAAATATTTACTTAAATTTATATTTTCATTTCTTCGCTCTGGTGTCGAGGTTGAGTTTTGCCACTCAACACGCAATGCCTCCAGAATTCGGCAGAAAGTGGCGAACGGAGTGTCTTATCACTTGGTTCCCTTTGCCTACTCTGCAGTGTGCGGGATACAGCGTGAAGCTGATTTAATTTTGGTTAATTTCCATATATTTACATATATATTTCTAAATCAACAATTGTAGGTTTTTTATGAACTGTACATGTGATGATTGTGGGTTCACTTTCCTTTAAAGGAAATATAAGTATTTCAGATAAGTTCTTTTCTTTATTAAATACACTGTGGCGTTGTGTTTAGCGACGCACAATGTATTCTTTTAACATGTCGAGAATGAAGTTATAACTATGTTGTTTTTGCCTACTTCTTTGAGGAAAATAAAAAAAAAAACAATGACTTTCTGGTAATTTCTAAAACTATATTTATGCTATTCAACGATATTAAATGTTAGCTAACATTTATTATTATTACTATGTTTATTCTTAGCTTTTTAGATTCTTAGCTCTCTCTCTCGCTCTCTTAGCTTTTTAGCTCTTTTTTAGCTTCATGGCGAAACGTAAAAATATATTTTCAATTCGAACGCATAGTTCATCAGATTAGCACGTTGAACCATACAAGCTATACAACTTAATAATACTAATATAGATCGAATCTAGTAAAAATACCTTACTTTGCATAAAAAAGAAATACAAAGTAGGTATATAAAAATATCAATCGACTAGTATAGTGCAGGACGGCTATATGACTTGGAGTTTTACAGGTTAACCTTTTATTTGTAAAAATCTACAGAAAACACCATTTTAATACTACATCACCTTCTGGCAGAAATATATATAATTCGGCAGAAAGTGGGGAACGGAGTGTCTTAACACTAGGTTCCCTCTGCCTACCCTGCTGTGTGCGGGATACAGCGTGAAGCTAATTTTTTATTTTTTTTTATCACCTTCTGGCCTTCCTCCGTAATGTAGCCCTTTCAGTAAAAGCCATTTTATTCGACCAAATCGATCGATAGCAGTCTTTTGTGTATCTTCATGATAATAAAACTGAACTTATAATACATATAAACAAGTGAATTTACAATAAAACATACTTTGGCATTTGTCATTCAATAAACGTCACAAGTTGTCACACTTTGATGAAGATGATAATCTTAAGAACACTTAAAAATATATATTTTTTATAATTATTTTCTTATACGAGTAAATACAAGTATTCTACTTGAAACATACAATTTTATTTAAATACTTTTTATTGAGCATTTTAATTGATTACGATCAATTAAATCAAATCAACTTCACGCTGTATCCCGCACACGGCAGGGTAGACGGAGGGGATCCAGTGTTAAGACACTTCGTTCCCCACTTTCCGCCGAGTTCTGGTGGCATTGCGTGTTAATTGGCGAAACTCAACGCCGCGCTTTACCTCAACACCAGAGCGAAGAAATAAAAATATAAATGTAAATATATATTTCATTTACTCGAGTGGGGATTGAACCCACAACCAGTCGATTTTACAGTCAAATTTTGTGTCCCTGCGCTACGACCGGCCTCATTACGATTAATGATTTTAAAAAAATCTTATATTATTCTCGTATTACCTTCAGATAATCGTTAGATCATGAGATAACACGTCTAGGGCACAAAGATGAATAATATATATCTAATTCTGACGCGTTTGAATATTTCAAAATGACGAAATTATTTTTGTACATTCTAATAATGGCTGCGAGTTTGCGTCACGTCCAAATCGTCAAATTACTATATAAGAGCTTTTTTTCAGGTTCACTTAACATCCCCTTAGAAAAACAGAGGTTTTTTTTATTTTTTTTATTTGAAACTGTTAAAGTACGACCACCTGCATCATGGAAACATTTAGATTAAAACATACTTACATTTTTAAGAATACGTAGGACATGGATGTTGCAACAGTTTTTTTTTACATTTTTGAAAATCTCTTGCCGCTTAACCCACCGATCCAAGGATATATTATATGATATTTATTTCTTAGTCTTGGTTGTGGGTTCAATCTCCACTCGAGGAAATGAAATATTTAATATTTTCAATTCTTCGCTCTGGTATCGAGGCGCGACGTGAAGTTTCGCCACTCAACACGCAATGCCTCCAGAATTCAGTAGAAAATGTGGAACAGAGTGTTTCATTTGAGTGGCATTGCGGGTTGAATGTAAAACCTCAATGCCGCGCTTTGACCAGGGCGTTTAAATGAAAATATCAAATTTTTCATTTCCTGAGGCCACTCGTGGCGCAGCGGCACGAGGTGTGACTGCAAAACCGACTGGTTGTGGGTTCGATTCGAGTGGGGACTCGAGGAGATGAAATATTTACTTAAATTTATATTTCCATTTCTTCGCTCTGGTGTCGAGGTTAAGCGCGGCGTTGAGTTCTGCCACTCAACACGCTATGCCTGCAGAATTCGGCAGAAAGTGGAGAACGGAGTGTCTTAACACTAGGTTCCCACTGCCTACCCTGCTGTGTACGGGATACAGCGTGAAGCTAATATAATTTAATTTATTTTTTTCATTTCCTCGAATGGGAAAATATTTATATATTTCTTTACCACAAAGTAGATATAAAGTTAAGCGCGGCGTTGAGCTCCGCCACTCAACTCGCAATGTTTCGAAAAATTATAGGAAAATAACAAACTAGGTTCCATTTGCCTACCCTACTATATATGGGATACAGAGTAAAAATAATTTATTATTAAACTATCAGGATATCAATCAATGACATATTTAATGACAACTGGCAATGATCACAAAGTAATCAGCCTAAAAAAAACGTGTAGATAGATAAAGATTACAATATTTATCTTTGTCTGAATATATCTGATAAACAAAATTCTAACAAATATTACTCATATTATTATATTTATCTTATTTTTATGTAATATCTATATGTTATCAACATATATGAAATATTCCCTAGTAATTGTGATATAGCAGTTTTTCATGTTTGTTCATTTGCAAAGCAATATGCTCCAATATGTATAATGTAGCGCGGTGATTGTGGAGTTAATTAAGGATTGTCTTTTTGCTCTAGGCTGTATCTCTGTATCCCGCGCATACTAGGCTGGGCAGGGAAGCTGGGAACCCGATGTTAATACACTTCGTCCTAATAAAACACTTCCGTTTCCCATTTTACGCCGGGAACGCCTTTCTAGGGGCAATGTGTGATGAGTGAAATCAATGACCAGCAAGAGTTGAAATTAACTCGCTCAGTAGAGCGACCGAGCGAAGAGAAGTAATAACAAATATTTTTTTTAAATACATTTAAATTGTTATTCCACACTTAGAAAAGAAAAAGACTTATTTAGAAAACGAATAATTTAACGTATAATTACAGAATTTCGACGTAGTCTAATGAGAACGTATGGCTTAGTGGTCAGAGCGCTTGGACTGTTTCCAAGAGGAACGGATTCAAAACTCGCTACATTCTAATTTTTATACGTTTTCTAAATAAGTAAAATACAAACGTCTTCATTGGTGGCAATGTAATCATATTACATAAAAAAGGAGTTTTTACGGGCTAAGCATCTCTTTCGCTATCTTGTCGTGTCATTTACGACCAGGCTAGCTTTTTCTTAAAAAAGCTTACTATTAAATCCTACGGTTTTAGTACTACTATACTTATATCACTATCATAACTACCTTAGTTTATTTCGTCAGCCTATCAACCCTAATAAGCCCTGAAACCAAATAAAAATATGAACCAAAGATTGTGACGTCATAGGCCAAGTAGGGTTCTGGGCCACCATGGGCTTAATCTCCTATTAAAAATGAAAAATAAAGAATTCTGAACAGACGAAATCGCGGACGACAACTCGTGTTTGAGGGTAGTCGTGGCGCAAGAGAGACTGGTTATGGGTTCGATCCGCACTCGAAGAAATGAAATATTTATTTAAATTGATATTTTATAATAAATTCTTCGTTCTAGTTTCGAGGCAAAGCGCGGCGTTGACTTCCGCCACTCAACACGCAATGCCAACAGAATTTGGAGGTAAGTGGTAAACGAAGTGTCTTGACACTACATTTTCCCTCTGCCTACTTTGCTATATGCGGGATACAGCGTGAAGCTGATTTGATTTTAAATTTTAACTTATGTTTAGTACCTATTTAAAATATGCATTCCAGTGATATATGTATAGCCTAAAATCAAAGCGAAGATTATCGGTTGCTATAACTTCCGCGGAGGTCGTTAGTTTGATTCTAACCGTTTGATAACATATTTTTTAATTGAAATTATGCTTTAGATATTGTTACATTAAAGGTATAATTGTGCTCCTTCAATTAATGTTAACTTATATTGATATCTTCTGAGGAATTTACAACACTTTAAATTTCTTTCGATTGTTAGTATATACATACGAGTACATATATGTTTTGTAAATTATTTTCTTTACTAGCGCTGTATCTCGCACATAGCAAAGTAGGCAGAGGAAACCTTGGAACCTGGGAACACTGTGTTCCTATTAAGACACTTTCGTTCCCCTCTTTTCGCTGAATACTCGTAGCACTGTGTTCTGTGGCGGAACATAAAGTTGAGCTTTGCTTCGTTACCAGAGCGAGGAAATGGAAATATTAAATATTTCCCTACTTCAAGTGAGAATCGAATCCAGAACCTATCGCACTTGAGGCCAATCAGCGAGCCAGTCGCACGCTAGTGTCCTTGGTTGGGCTCAATTCTATTCTATGAGATTTTTATATGATAGACGTTGTTTTTAGTGTTCCGTAAATGAAAGGGTAAAAAATGAAACCCTTATAAGATCACTGTGATATCCATCTGTTCAACCATTTATAACCATTTGTCTATGGTTTACGTGGTGGAATTAAGTTAAGTTAATATCAAATATTCAGGTCTATAATCTTTTGAAGCACAGAAAAAACTTGAGAGTCTCTCGTTTTAATGCATTTTGTATGAAATTGTATATGATACTTCACCTGGACCAACAGTTGTGTCATTTGACACGAATTTACAATACAAAGAAGAAGAAGACAAATCCGAAAAGTAAAAATTTATAATTATATCATAGAAAAATATTATAACGATTTTATATTTATAATTCACACTTAAATTTGTCACGTTTTCCAAGTTTTACTTCCCGTTCATCTACAATCCTGAAATTGGTACGGAACTCTTGAAGTACGAGTCCGACTCGCACTTAACCGGTTTTGTTTAATAGTAACTCATAATATATTGGGTCAAACGCCTTAGAGAAGTTGACAATGCTTTAACAAACGAAGAAAACACGTTTATATTAGTCAAATAGTGAGCTATAAAGTTGGTAAACGGTAATGTTAGTCCATAATATATTTATATTGTGCAAGAAGTATTCGACGTATAGAGATAAGAGGATGTGTGTATCTATTTGGCTGGAGTCCTTGGACGGGTTCTAAGAGATATTTTTTTACAGTATTTCAGTACGCTTAGAATTATATAAAAAAATATATTATCAAAATGTTTAACAGCAAAATTTACATGTAGGTAATTTTTTTTATTGTTCAAGTGATGAAGTATTGATGAAGTGTTTGTTGAATAGAGATGTAGAGAGCCTTTTAATTTTTTTTTAATAAAGTTATTAATATTAAATTACGTTAAATAAGGCAAGGACCGCTCAGATAGTGTTAAGGCTCTCCGTTCTTTAATTTTCGCCATTGTGATTCGACGCCTTTGTTTTGGTATGGCGAGGAAGTTTTTAATTTTGAGATAATATGTTTCACTTCTTCGATTTTGTTGTAAATAATAGCATAGATAGCTAACTAATATGTGCATAATATATATAATTTGGGTAGGTGTCAGTTCACGAAGTGGAATAAAAAAGCATATATTTTTTTAATAATTTATAATGTTCCAAAAATTCTGAAAAAAAAATGTAATAATAAGCTTATAGATAGTCATGTTCAATTTAAACTTCATTAACTTTAATACTAAAACAAAACTTTAATAGATACCGAGAATAAACTTTAACGTTAACCCCATAACTCCCTTACTGAAAGGGATAGAGACAAAAAAAAATATGTTTCTATTTCCCATAAAAATTAAATAAAATCATATTAAAATAAATCATTAGAAGCCAGTTTCCCATGCTTATCGGGCTAGGCTCTTTAAGCGGGCGAAGCCGCGTTTGCATCGCTAGTTTTTAATAAGAAGCAGTTCTATTGGGCTATTAATTATTACAAATTGGTTTGGTACGTGTAAATTAAACTTTTACAAATAAAATTTCTGGCCCAGTCTTCTTTTTAAATCTTTTAGTTTTGAATTAAAACTTCTGACGTCCACGTCACTAATAAATATAATACCGTTATCTACATAATAATGTTCTAGTTACGTTTTTAAGAAACGTATAATAAAAATTGAACCTAAAAAATTTTTTAAATTTTTTTTTTCTGTTCTTTTCCTTTGTTTGGAATAACAGTTAAAAAATGTTTATAATATGCTAAATAATAATGAATCTCAATAATTTATAATTAGATATCGTTGAAAACTAAAAGTCATGGTGACGCTTCCAAGTCAGACAATACGTCACAGTGATCATTGGAAATGCTAAAAAAATATTATTTCAGACGCTATCTTAACGTACTTGAGTTAACTCGCGCCTCCTGGTCGGTGTACAGGAGGCGCGGGTTCGAGTCCAGCTACGTTCAAATTTTTATACGTTTTCTAAATAAGTATTTTTCTTTCCAAAGTGTGGATTAAAACTTTAAAATGTTTAAAATACTTGAGTTATTTTAATAGTCGCTGCCTGTTCCTTTCTGATGACTTTACGACGTAAAACGGAACGAATCATCACTAGTATGAATAGAATATAAGGGAAAAGTTATCGATGCCGGCGCAAGTTCACAAGCGAGTGACTGTAAACGTGACGGTTGTGGGTTCGATTTGCACTTGGAAGAATTAAATATTTAATATTCATAATTTCCTCGCGCATTGAATTTCTCAACTTAACACGCAATGCCTCAAAATCGGCAATGATCGGCGGAAAGTGGGGAATGGATGTGTCTTAATTGGTAACGGACTTTACATTTTGTATTAACATTAGGTTCCCAGGTTCCCTGCTATGTGCAGGATACAACGTTAATGCTAAAAAAAGTTATAGAAACAAAAATCTCATTAAGGACAATTAATTAAGTTAACCTTGTGGTTCCAGCGACCGTTTGTCCTCGAACTGTCCACCTAATTGCCATCATTAGAGTCATATGACGTCACAAACCGAAAAATATTACAAGGTGGCCCCCCTGCTTTTAGAAGATTTATTATAAATCATAAAAGAAGATTTATTAAAATTAATGTCATTCCGCGCTTTTAATTATTATAAATATGTAGGGAAAAGTATTTAAGAAATCAGCTTCACGCTGTATGTCCGCACACGGCAGGGTAGGCCGAGGGAACCCAGTGTTAAGACACTCCGTTCCCCACTTTCCGCCGAGTTCTGGAGGCAATGCGTGTTAAGTGGCGGAACTCAACGGCGCTCTTTGCCCCAACACCAAAGCGAATAATGTGCGTGCGAATAAAACATTAAATGAAAATGAAAAAAAATACCACGATGGAGAGTCGAACCTTTAACTATCGTATTTACCAAATCCTGTTATTCCACACACAAACAAAAAATTGATCACATTATTTTATTTTTATTTAACGCGTGACAATGAGTGACAATTTGTATGTCGTTTTATCAATTGTAATTTGCATATTGTGTTAGTATGTCATTGAGATATAATTACTTTCTAAAATTGAAACGGAAATGTAACAATTAATTCTAAATTATTTTATTTAAGTAAATCAAGATGAATCAATTCAGGTTCACGGTTTATCCCGCATATAACGGGGTAGGAGGAAAGAACCTAATGTCATCACGTTCCGTTCTCTACGCATCTCAACTCACTACCGTGCTTTGTCTTCTCACAAAAATTCCCACGAGTGGGAATCGAACACGCAACCATCGCGTTTCATAGTCTGCCCCAGTTCAAATCAAATTAGAAGTCGAAAGGTCACATAGGTAACAGTATTTTCACGGATATTCCAAAGGTTAGCTTAACACGTATGTTTAGTATCTTCACGCTGTATCCCGCATATAACAGAATAGGCAGAGTGGCTAGTGTTAAAACTCTTCATTTTCCACGCACATTAAATGTAGGACCTAACGTCGCGCTTTGTCTTTTTACCATAGTGAGGCGATAAAAATAGGTTATTCCCCTGAGTGGATATCGAACCAACAATCACTGCGTTTAGTCACACGCTGTGATTCTGCGCCACGGTGGCCTCAATATACGTTTTACATATGAGAAAAAATATAGTATTTATTATTTTCAATAGTTTTGAATAAATTTGTTTGTATAATATATGGTCTTTTTCAAAATCCTATGTACTCGGAGTTCTACTCAAAAAGAAAACAACTTTTAGATTTTCTATAGCGGTAGTTACATCCATTTGAGTACAGGGGTGAAGCCACACCTACATCTGTTTAAATAAATCAAAATACAAATAAATAAGCTTCACGCTGTATCCGACACACAGCAGGGTAGGCAGAGGGAACTTAGTGTTAAGACACTCCGTTCCCACTGGAGGCATTGCGTGTTCAGTGGCAGAACTCAATATTTTATCTTCTCGAGGGGGGATCGAACCCACAAACAGTCGGTTTTGCAGTCACACTTTGTGCCCCTGCGCCACGACTGGCCTCATGGCCTCATCTCTATAAATTATAGTCAATATTTAGACACTCAGTTCTCTGTTTTCGGCTTGAATTTAAAAAAGAAAATATGTATTTCACACGGTTCAAAGGTTCACTCTGGTTCCTGTAATCAGCAGTATGGGCAGGGGTTTTGCCTAGTTAAAGAAATGTAAAAAAACGGTTTGTTATGTCTCTAAGATAAATCAAACATCCATAATCTCAGTAATTTCGCTTATCTAAAGATGTATAGAGTTTCCTTATTATATATGTCTGGTGCAACCGTTCCGTTGACAGTTCTCGTATCGTATTCGATGTGAAACTGTATTCACGTAACTTTAAAATAAATTTATTTATAGGTATATTCTATAAATATTTTAGAGAAATAATTATTATATTACAGTATTTTAGTATTATTTTTTAAAATTAGATTTTAACGTGTGTCGAAAGCATTTACAGAAGCTTTTTTTTAGTGACTTTTTCTTTTAAAAGGTGTTTACAGTATTTTGATAATAATATTTATTAAGTTATAGGTAAATATTGATGTTTTAGTTTCCATGTTAAGTGGATTTCTATTTATTTTGTATTTATTTATATATGAGGTTATTGTGGCAGTGATACAAGGGCAAAAACGCGACGGTTGTGGCTTCGACTCCCACCCGGGGGAATTAAATATTTAATATTGTTATTTCTTCGCTCTTGTGACGAGACAGCGCGACGTTGAATTCTGCTTCTTACAGCGAAATGCCTCCAGAACTCCATAGAAAGTGGACAACAGAAGCGTCTTTTTGATAACGGAGTGTCTGAACACTAGGTTCCCAGTTCTCTCTGCCTATCCTGCTTTGGTAGGGATACAATGTGATGCTAAATAAAAATTATATATACACAGTCTATTATCCTTTAGTTAATTTTAAATTTGTTTCACACATTGTCGTTTTATTGTAAGGTAGAAGGAGATTTTTCTTTAAATATACCTTATTTCAACCTGTTTTTGGCTTTGGCCACCAAGCTATACTTTTCAAAGATACTCGACCTTGGAACTAATCCAAATCATGCCAAATGATATTATGATGATGCAAGAAACGATGATTTTTATTAAATGTTTTTAACATTTACAATTATTTTTTTAAACTTAAGAAAGAAAAATCTTTTTTTATAAAACGTATCTTAAAGGTTAATAGCGGGAAATATTTTTGTCATTTTTTAAGTGATAATCTACACTTAAGATACATTTTTTTTTTAAAACGTGTACAAAGAAATTGTAACAAAAGAACGCCTCTCGGAAACTGTCCAACTAAAATAAGTATTTTTCTTTCTGTTGTTTCTTTAAAAATGTAAAAATTATTTAATAAATATGTAGAGAGGACCTGGCGGTAAGCCTTTCTATGCACCTCTCATGTGTGTCATCAAGGTGTCAAAATTTGTAACTTGTTCGTTTTCACGCCCAAATATTATATGTATTATAAGGATGAAACTTAACTGATATATTTTAAACACAGTGGCCGCCCGAAACTTCGTTTGCGTGAACTATGAAACATAAAATTTCATTTTTTTGTTTCCATAGGAAACAATCGGAAAATCTTTATATCTCTAATCCTTGATGGATTAGAGATATAGATAGAAAAAAAATATATTTAATTTATTGTTTTAAATTTATTTATTCAATTAGTGTAAGTTGTGCGTTTTTTGTCAGTCACGTCACATAGATGTTATTAAATATAAACCTTCATCAGAATATACTATCCCACCAAAAACATCCTGCAAAACCCAGCCAAGTCTCGATGAATTTAGTTTAGTGTTTGTTTTTTTTTTATAAAAAATAATGAAATATCTAGGTAAATCCAAGGCTGGACCAAGTTTTAGTTTTTGATTTATTTTATAATTTTATAATCAGTGTGTATAAGTTCGGAAATATATAAATGACCTACAAGTTTAAAATTTGGAGGTTCTTGTATGTGCTAATAGCTTAATAGAACCGCATACAAGAACCTCCAAATCCCAGAGGTTCTCTAATAGTGGCACGGAAATACGCCAAGATGTTTCTAGAATAGGATAGTACGGCAGTGCTTTTCTTCGCGCTGGACTTAACAGTGGCTGAACACAACGCTGAGCTTCGCCTCAGTGCCAGAGAGAGGAAATGAAAATAAGACATACTTCATTTCCCCAAGTGGAACCACAACCGTGATTACAGCCACAACGGCCTCTAATAATGTACTCGTATAAATAAGCCTTACTTAAATAAATTAAATTAAATTCGAAAAATAAATTAAATTCGAATGCAAGCATCAAGGTAATTCTTTTTTGAAAATGTTTGCAATCTGTGGAATCATCTTCATGCTAAAGAGACCATCATCGATACAGTGGTACAAGGTGAGACGGTAAGCACTATTGTGGGCTCGATTCCAACTTGGGGAAATGAGTAAACTAACTAAGCGTTAGGCTAATTTAGCGTTGATTTCTGCTAACCACGGAATGTCTCGAGATATTTGGCAAAACGTGGGGATACAGCGTGAAGTTACATTTTGTAGCCGAAGTGTTTCCTGACTGCCATAATTTGTGGTTTTTTAAGCATCGTTGCTGGCCTGTACATACCAGGCACCTTCTCTCTCAAGGCCTGCAACGCATCCGTAGCCCCCTCAGTTTGTGAATGATCATGAGCGAATGTTCCGCTTACCAGGTTAGGTCCTTCAGACAATTTGCCATTTTTTACAATAAAAAAATAATAAAAAGAGACCATGTGTCTAAATTCAAATGTGTCTTTACAAATTTGTAGAGAAAAAGTCAAGGCATCTTTTGTAGTTTTCATTATCTCCTTGTATCTTTGTATATAAACTACGCGTTGTGTGGTTTTCCTTTGACATAACATGACATCATCATCATCATGACATCATTACTTCATCCGTAAAATCTTAATCTCAGTTAGGGAATCTGAGAACCCAGTGTTAATACACTCCATTTCCATTAAAATACTCCGGTTCCCCATTTTCCGCCGAATTCTGGAGGCATTTCATGTTGAGTGGTGGATCTCACTTTGCCCTCGTTACCAGGGCAAAGAAATGAAAATATTAAATATTTTACTTTCTGAAATGGGAATCGAACCCACCTGACGCGTTTGCAGTCGCACGCTTTTTCCCCCGCGACTTACTAATTATATTTATATTTCACTATCTAATTATTTTAGATTTTTTAGTTTCACACTGTATCCAGCATATATAATAGTAATATATGAAAATTAATCATTTTTTCATTCTCCGGAGTTACTGAAAGAAAAACAACTTCTCAATTTTATTATTGAAAATTTTCGCTACTTACATACACCTATTTGAATTTAAAGTATTTTCGCCCACATCTCCATCATCAATTGAATTTTACTAGATGGGGCCCTGAAAAGATAAAGATAGATAGTCAATCATATCTTTGCATTAACTTTATTGTTTTAGCTTAAATAATTTTCTGAATTTTAAGCAATATATACACACGTACGTAGATAAGAAAATATTAAGATAAATAACTAATTTTTGATAGATGATCTTTTATTATATGTATTTTACTGATATGGAATTCAGTTCTGATTATTTTTTTTGTCTAGCTTCAATCTGTATCCCACATATGACAGGGGAGGCAGAGGGAACCTGAAATCTAGTGTTAAGATACTACGTTTCTCATTAAGACATTCGAGGCATTGCGTGTTGAGTGGCAGATATTAACGTCGCACTGTCCCTCGATACCAGAGCGATGAAATGAAATTAAAACATTAAATATTTTACTTTCCCAAATGTGGATTAAATTCATCACCATCGCTTTTAAGCTTTAAAAAACCTCAATTAATTAAAAAAAAAAAAAATTAAATCAGCTTCACGCTGTATCCCGCACACAGCAGGGTAGGCAGAGGGGACCTAGTGTTAAGAGACTCCGTTCCCCACTTTCTGCCGATTTCTGGAGGCATTGCGTATTGAGTGGCAGAACTCAACGCCGCGCTTAACCTCGACACCAGAGCGAAGAAATGGAAATATAAATTTAAGTAAATATTTCATCTCCTCGAGTGGGGATCGAACCCACAACCAGTCGGTTTTATAGTCACACCTCGTGTCGCTGCGCCACCACTGACCTCACTCTCACTCACTCAATTAATTATTTTTACTTTTTGATAAAATTCACATTACTACATATAAATATTTCAATAGTCTGAACATTAGTTATCCTCTGCCTACCCTGCATTTCTACTACTACACTGACTACCTACCTATCCTTATCCTTCATAGCGTTTCGAGATCCTTAGTGGAAGAGTCCGACTAGTCATTAACTGTTTTTTTTTTATTTCAAGCACGCAACGACACTAATACAAGAGGAAAACGGAGAATGGAATTTTGATTTGAATCGATACTTACCCTGCTATATGAGGGATAAAACGTAAATTTACAATTTTTTACTCAATTATAATTTTTTTTTCAGGTATAAGAAAAATTTTCAAAAGAAAATAGTCTATAATACTGAGAATTTGTAAGAGAAATAAATAAAAATGGATCCCGGGTACTTTGACACGGAAAGGAAGCAACATCCTGCGGAGACGGCCAATATATTCTCAAAATTATGGTTCCTGTAAGTAATATAGTTTAAGTTTTTTATTTATTGATATTTTTATATAGTAGGTATTATCAACCTAAACGTGGCTTTGTCCTCTTATACATATTGATATATTAAAGCGAAATTATACGAAATATTTACATAAATTGTGGCCTATGTGTTATTCTGATGTATGTATGTAAAAAATCATCTAAATCCTTTCCGTAGTTTTTGCATGACAATGGAACAAACATTTATAATACTAGTAACTAGCAACCCACACGCGGCTTCGCCCGCTGTAACTTTATGTTGAATCTTTACATTAATTGTAGCCTATGTGTTATTCTGATAGGTGATCTATATTATTGAAAAGTTTCATCTAAATCCGTTCAGTACTTAGTCTTTGAAAGTCGAACAAACATCCAGCTTATTAGCTTTTACGTTTATAATATTAGTAGGATTAGTGGGTTAGTACTAAAATTTTCATCGATGAACCTACGTATCTTAAAAACTAGGCAAAGTATTTTAATGCAGTTTTCACAAATAGAAAAAGATCAAAAATCAAGGTTTTTACATACATATATAGGTTTTTCACTCCAAATTCGTTCTTTTACGCTCCAAATTCATCCTGTTAAACATTGAATTATATTTCTTTATCATTTTACACTCTTAGTTCGCCGTTTCAAATTCATACTGTTTTACTTCAAATCTACGTGAAAAATTATGCATAAAAATGTCATTAAATGTCATTGTTTTAATGATTTTTCTGTTTTTTTAGCTATACTCGTCCAATTTTCGAAAAAGGTCGAAAAGGTCAACTTAGTATATCTGATATGTACAGGTAAGATCTTTTAAAACATTTTTTTTGAGAATATTATTTATTTTAAGCTTTATCTTATTATAAGCTCGACGGTTGTGAGTTCGATTCCGACTCAGAGTAATGATTTATTTCATTTCTTCGCTCTAGTAATAAGACAAAACTCGGTGTCGTTTTCCGAGTGTCTTAACACTAGGATCCCACTGCTTACTCTTCTATATGGGAAAAGCGTGAAGCCATTTTTTTAGTTATAAAATATATTTTGGTCATTTCCTCTAGGTGTATGCCTGGACATCGAGCAGCACCACGAGGCGATGTTATGGCACAGTTTTGGAAGGACGAAGTAGCCCGAAAAGGTGAGCAAATCCAAATGCAGCTTATTTGAGTTTGTAGGTCATGAGATACCACCATCTTATATAAAAATTTTCATCAATATTCGAATTCGAAAATATTTTATTTCGCCGCTCAAACCGCAGTGCCTCCAGAATTCAGTGATGAATGGGGAAAGGAAGTATCTTAATAGGACAGAAGTGTCTTAAGACTAGGTTCCCAGGTTTCCTCCTGCCTAACCTTGGGATACAGCGTGAAGCCAAAAAAGATATCACAGAAAATAAAATAGAGTACTTTAAATTGTTATTTCTTATAGCAGGAATTGAATCAATCTAGGAAATTTAGTTGCCAACTTAAACAAATTAAACAAATTATATCACTATAGTTTTTTTTTAAATTTCTAATTTCAGAAGCTGTAGACAAGAAGCCTTCATTATTCAAAACCGTATTAAGGATATATGGAATTAGATTTTTTACAGTTAACTTAATTTTCTCCCTTATAGACTGTGCAATAAGGTATGTAAAACATCTTTACTAATATTATAAAGCTGAAGAGTTGATTTTTGTCAACACCTTAATCTCAGGAACTACTGTTTGTAATTGAACAATAAATCTTTTGTGTAAGATGGTTCAATTATTGAGAAAGGCTATATGCTTTATTATCTTTATTATATTACGCTAATTGTTTCTAACGGTAGAAACCTAGTTTCTAACCTGCAATCAGTTACCTCGTGCACTTAGAATGTGTGATGATGATATGAGGCCGTCGTGGCACACAAGGATGTGACTGTAACGGATGGTTGTGGATTCGATCCCTACTCAAGAGTATGAATTATTTATTAATATTTTCATTTTGGCTCTGGCTTAAATTCCACTGCTCAACATGGAATGCCTCGAAAAAATCGGAAAAGTGGGGAATAGAGTATCTTAACACTAGATTCCCTCTGCCTACCCTAGCGTGTACGGGATACAGCGTGAGGCTTTTGTATTGTATTGTGTATTGTGTTGTGACAAAGATAAAAACATTCCCCAAGTGTTGTGGATTTGACCACTCGGGAGCATAAATTATTATTTATTCGCTCTGTTAATAAGGCAAAGTGCGCCGTCGTCGAAAGTTGAGCTTCGTTACTCAACACACAATTTCTCGCAAATTAGGCGGAGTGTGGAATACGGAGTGTTTTAGCACTAGGCTCTCTGCTATACGTAAGATATAGCGTGAAGCTAAAAAATTGATTTTACGATTTCATCACATATTTTTTTCAGATTAACGACACCAATGTGTCTTGAAGGACTAATAAATTATTTCTCACCATCACACTCAGGAATAGCTAAGACTGATGCGTATTTGTATGCAGTAGGTGTTGTGGGGTAAGTAAATGTGTAAACATTACAATACAACAATACTTATAGATCAGAGAAATTCCAAATATACTGTTTTTATTGGTATTTGCTTAGATTTTTCCCGACTGCTAAGGAAGGGTTATGTTTTTCGCGCGTATCTTGTATGTATGTAATGTTCTTTATTACCACATATCTCCAGAACCGCTGAACGGATTTACTTAATTGAGGTATCGTTAGATTTGTATCAGCTGCCCACGTGTTCTTAGATAGGTGACGTTAAAAAAAAAAACAAACATGGCGGCTGGGGGTCGCCACTGGACTAAGTGAAAAAAAAAATCGTTTCGAATACCACAATATGGGTTTTAAATTCAAGAACTTAATATGAGGATTTCAAAAAGGTATATCATGATTATTATTACCATAATGAATTCTAACAAAAAAGTGAATAATAAAAATATTTGTAAAAACAAAAACCCCGACTGCATAAAACTAAAAAGAAAATAAACAAGCCCAATAGTGTGTTAAGATTAACAGTCGCGACCTATAAGTTCAATCAATAAAATCTTTACCAGGAACCCTGCGTAATTTAAAGAGGTCCCGACTGTTAGTCCTAATAAACTATTGGGCTTGTTTATTTTCTTTTTAGTTTTATTCAGTCGCGGTTTTTGTTTTTACAAATATTTTTTTATTAAAATATATCTAAAAAGAAAAAAATCAGAAAGGCTATAGAATATAGAATATTTTTTTTGGCCGTCTGTCAAGACCAATTTTTCAAGTTTACGTGAAGGTATAAAGTGGAAAAGATGGATGGACGACGGCTTACAACTTTATTAGACTTAAAACTTCATGGTTTGTTGAGAATGATGAGCTGATGATATGATCACAAGTGAGTTCATCCCCGACTTATACTAGGCTGATTAAAGGCTGCTGTGCTCACAAATTTATTCGATGGCTGATTTTATAGATATATTTTACCTTTTTAAAACTTATCTGTTTTTCTTAATTTACAACAGTCATATTACATTGACTAAAAATAATTATAAAAAAATATCTTAATTAAATTCAGAAATTTAAACGATTTTTTTTAGATTAATGGCAATCAACGCGACAATGATGCATCCCATGTTGCTTTTCCTATTGCATATGGCAATGAAAATCAGAGTCTCATGCTGTTCACTTATATATAGGAAGGTATTTTATAATTTTTTTATTCATCGTTATTCTCATCAGCATATTCTCATCTACCGAGCTCTTCATATACAACGGTTGTCAGCCACATTCCTTCAGAGGTCACCCTCGCCTAGTAAAGGCCATCCAACAATTTTTCACCTCTCTACCACTTTTGACTCCCTTTACATTTTATTTTAGAAGATTCCTAGAGTTGACAATATCTAAATTTGAATTAACAATTGAGAAATTATTTTCGTTACATAAATCAGGTGTGTAATATTTTGAAATATAGTGTCATAAAACTTGAAAACATAACGTTATGTTTCTTTGAACCCCTCCCTCTTCCTTAGTATGTGTCGTAATTTATGGATGGTCTATTCTGTTACTTAATAAAAATAACATATACAGTAAAGTCTCCTTTATCATCACATCACTTCGATGAATGATGAGGAACGTCGCGTATTAAGATTTTTGATCATTTAATTGTAAAAGTATTAAGTTAACAGTCTTCCATTTAGCCAACAACATTTTTTATTTTTCTGCCAGCTCCTGCGTCTCGACGTGGCAGCCGGTGGACAATCCTCAGAAGGTCTTGCGGGCCACGTGATCAATCTACTAACAACAGACGCACAGAGGTTCGACATGGCCAGTCTCTTTATAGTGGACTTAGTTAGGGCACCCATAGAAAGCTTGGTCATCGTATATCTAATGTACAGACAGATCGGTGTCGCTACTCTACCGGGGCTTGGTTTTTTACTATTATTTATTCCTTTTCAAGGTAAGTGTTTTTAACTCCTGATAGACATAATCATTTTAGCTTCCAAATAGATAAATCGAATATTTTTAAACATTTTAAAGTGTTATTCCACACTTAGGAAAGAAAAATACTTATTAAGAAAACGTATAAAACATTTTACGTAGCGGGTTTTGAACCCGCGCCCGCACACAGGGTCGGCAGACGGAACCTAGTGTTAAGACACTCCGTTCCCCACTTTATGCCAAATTCTGGAGGCTTTGCATGTTGAGTGGCGGAACTCAATGCCGCGCCTTGCCTCGAAATATAAACTTAAGTAAATATTTCATCTCCTCGAGTGGGGATCGAACCCACAACCAGTCGGTTTTACAGTCACACTTTGTGCCCCTGCGCCACGACTCGCCTGGATATTTAAGATGGAATTTAATGAAGTTGACTTTGACCACTCTGCTTTGCGGAAAACATGATTAAAGCTGTTTTTTTACATAAAAAATATTTATTACAGGCTACCTCGGTAAAATCTCATCCAATCTACGTCATAAAACAACAATACGTACAGACAATCGTATTAGATTAATGAACGAAGTAATACAAAGTATAGAAGCTATCAAAATGTTCGCGTGGGAGAAAGCCTTTGCGGGTATTATTGGACACGCTAGAAGGTATCCTTGTCGGAATTTTAATCTATATATTAATATGTAAATAAATTATTAATAAATAAAACATTTATGGCCGTTTATTTAAATGCGCTACATTTCTCAGGAACCGCCTAAATTGAAAAAAAAATTTTGAACTAGTCCATCTATCAAGGCTATATTAGGCTATTGTTGGCTATATTAAGCTATTTTAGGTTAATCGTTAATATTTCTACAGAGAAGAAGAGGACATAAGAAATATCATGTGTATCAGATCCAAATTAAAAATAATGCAAATAAAATAAAATAAAATAAATTAAATTAAATTAGCTTCACGCTGTATCCCGCACACAGCAGGGTAGGCAGAGGGAACCTAGTGTTAAGACACTCCGTTCCCCACTTTCTGCCGAATTCTGGAGGCATTGCGTGTTGACTGGCAGAACTCAACGCCGCGCTTAACCTCGACACCAGAGCGAAGAAATGGAAATATAAATTTAAGTAAATATTTCATCTCCTCGAGTGGGGATCGAACCCACAACCAGTCGGTTTTGCAGTCACACCTCGTGCCGCTGCGCCACGACCGGCCTCAAATAAAATAAATATATATATATAACTTCTTTCCCAGGAAAGAAATGAACATAATCAAAAAGATGTCCTGGCTCCGAGCTGTCATGTTGTCCTGTGTCAAACTCAACACTAAAATCGCCATTGTTCTAAGCATAATGGCCTACATTTCTATCTATGACGAACTAACTGCGGCAAAAGTGTTCGTCATTTTCTCTTATTATGACATATTGAAGTACACTCTGGTAGACTTCTTGCCGCTAGCTATAACTTCTACTTTGGAAGCCTTCGTAAGCATCAAAAGAGTGGAAGAGTTCCTCATGTTACCGGAAGTTGATAATAAAGATGGCGTCGATTTAGTCAATATTGATAGTAAATTATCTAGTGGAACGCTTGAGAAAATTGGAAATGGGTAAGAATTGTATATTGTAATTAAATTTCTTCTTTAGTTTTGTATATATAGTACCTTTAGTGGCGCGCGGCTTCAAACGTGCAGGTGTAAACGCGACGGTTGTGGATACGATTCCCACTCGGGGGCATGAAATATTTAATATTTTTATTTCCTCACTCTGGTAGCGAAAGAACGTTGAAACTTGACCTACATATGATCATTGAGGCCGTTATGGCGCTAGGTCACCAGCGCAGAGTGCGATTATAAACGCGATGGTTGTGGATTCGTTTTAAATTCTGGGGAAAGAAATATTAATTAAAAAAAATGTTTGAAATGTGAATTTAATATCCTAATACAAAACTGCGTGTTAAGACACGTACCAGGTTCTCCCAGGTTCCTAGCCTATCTAGGTATCCCCTGCTATGTGCGGGATACGCTTAGAACATTTTTATGAGTTTCAAAGCACTTTTTCCTAAGTATGGAATAACACTTTAAAAAGGCTAAAGTTTAAAAAAAATATTTTGGTTTTATTTTATAGTAAACAAGCTATAAATTGGGATTCGAAATCGACACAAAAACCACCTGTGCTAGTCAGCTTCAGGGATTACTCAGCACACTGGAAGGCAGAAACTGAAGAGGATCAGCAGATACTTGCACTCAGCGATATTAATTTAAATGTAAGTTTCTTTTTTATTAATAATTTTTAAATACAGGTTATTTATGTTTTCGGCATGATTCTACTTTTGCAATCTTATTATAAAATTATAAGTGTTTTATATCTTAATAAATATTATTTATTTTATAATCTTAAACATCAGAAATGATGTTAAATTATTTAGTTAAAAACTTATCCATTGAACCAAATGGTTCGATAAATATTCATTTTTCTTAAGTTACCAATAAGAATCCTGTATTGATGCCTCAAGTCATTTACTTAAAAAATGTTCTTTAATTTCTGTACATTCTTAAGGAAAATTATAAAAAATATATATGTTCCTTACAGATTAAACCAGAAAGTCTAACAACAGTAGTGGGTTCAGTGGGATCGGGTAAGACCACGCTGTTACTAGCAATGTTGAAGGAAATACCTGCCAGCAGTGGATATATCTCAGTCAACGGAGTGCTTTCCTATGCAGCTCAAGATCCTTGGCTGTTTGATGCTTCGGTAAGGTCATTGATACTAATTATAGCAAAATAGAATATTATTCATTGGTCCCAGAAAATTAAGAATTACTCTAAATGAGGAAAAATCTGTTCAAATGTTCAAATGTACGGCAAAAAATACGGAAAAAAATGTTCAAATGTACGGCATAAATATTAAGCAACTAGACTATGTTTACTGAAATATGCGAAATGGCAGACGCCATGATATTACGTCATACTGTCTTGTAAACAAAGTCTCAACTGATGAACGCATTAGGTTACTAATATCAATACATGGCTTTCAGCATTTCTGTCAAAATCTCGAGAAAGTTTTAAAATATAAAATTGTAAAATGTAAAATTGTATTTTTATGGCATTTGTCGATTGAATAAAAAAATAATAAGATTAAAATTTATTACAACCTGAACCTGATAAGAAGTCCAAATTGTTTTTTAAAAAATACAGTCGAATTGAGAACCCTCTCCTTCTATAGAAGTCGGTTAAAAAAGGGCATAACATCCCATTATGAACTTTTTAAAACGGTGTGGTATTTATAGGTAAGACAAAATATTTTATTTGGACAACCTATGGACCTACGGAGATACCAGCAAGTGATCAAGTGTTGCCAACTACGCAGCGACTTGGATATTCTACCACACGGTGATAAATCGGTGGTGGGAGAAAATGGTATGTATAATTGTGTAGCAGATTCGATTTTACTTAGACAACTTGTATTGTTACTAAAATATTTAGGAATGTTCAAAAATATGAACGTGGCGGAACTTGAACCCGAGCCTTTTCAACGGGAACAGTCTAAGTGCTATGTGCTACGTCGATTTTGTTGTAAGCTTGATTCAATTATTTTTTTGTTTGCATTTCCATATATACAGAGATTTTTACAAATTTCCACTACTTAAAGGTAATTGCTAAGATTTATCATTCGGCAAGAAAGAGCACTACTATATTATTATTTATTTTTCCTTACGCTGTATCCTGCATAAAGAAGAGGCGGCAGAGGAATGTAGTGTTTAAGGAATGCCTTTGCCTCTTTCTGCAAAAGTATCAAGACATTGCGCGTTGAGTAGCAGAACTCAACGCTTACTCTCTCGCTCTGGTAAGAGTGGAACAATTTATTTCCCGAGAGGGTATTGATTGAACACACAACCGTCACGTTTAGCTCAATCTTTACTGCAATTTTTTTTTATACGTTTCTTAATATTTTTCTTAGTGACTTAGTGATATTTAAAAAAATATTTATAGAATATTGTTTAACTATATTTGTTTCTAAAACAGGTTCATCTTTATCTGGTGGACAAAGGGCTCGAGTAGCGTTAGCTCGTTGCGTCTATCGACATGCTGATGTATATCTATTAGATGATCCACTAGCCGCTGTTGATGCTAAGGTAAGCAAACACGAAGGAAACTACTAATATATATGGTCAATTAAGAAACATATTGTTGAAATTTTTTAATTTAACATTATTGTACATTTAACTTAAAATGAGATTACATTATACCTACTAATATTGAGATCATCATGGCGCAGTGGGACAACGGTCTGACTCATGCGATTGTTGTGTATTCGGTTGTTATTTAGGGAATTTTATTATTTTCACGTCCCTAACGAGATAAAATTGTGAACGGAGTGCTTTAACGCAAGGTTCTGGGATTCCTACCATATACCTGACCTATATGACCTATATATGTGGGATATAGTGGAAAAAAATAAAAACTTTATATTTGTCCATCCTGGAGCAGTTTTTGGGTTTGATTTCCATAGTATTAAATTAAATATTTCATATTATCATTTTCTCGCCCTGGCAACGAGGCTTAGCGCGGTGTTAAGTTCCACAACTTAACGGAAAATGGGAAACGGAAGTGTCTTATTCGGTACGTAGTGTCTTAATACTAAGTTTCCAAGTTCTCCCTACTATGCGCGGGATAGAGCGTGAAGCAAAATAAAAATCTATTAATATGATATACAGGTAGCTCAAGCGATCTATGCAGAATGTATACGTGGATTGTTACGTAATAAGGCCACCGTGTTAGTGACTCATCACGTGCAATACGCGCGACACGCTGCTAATGTGTGCGTTATGAGATCTGGCAAGGTAATATTTTTTTATATTTCTACCCTCAATCTTTTAATATTTTCTTCTATTGTTTATCTTTATCTTGAGATCTGTGATTTTGAAGATAGGGGGCCGTTCAAGTATTACGTAAGCAGTTTTTTGCAATTATTG
>JAATLQ010027124.1:0-72819 GCA_013421005.1 Heliconius erato x Heliconius himera
TAGGTAGTCTGTTGTTTATAATTTCTTTCGTTTAAGTTTTCTGTTGTTTGTGTCATTTGTTCAGGTGTGTGTTTTTTTAAACAATTGGAACATCCTTATTGGAGCTACGAAAATGTGGGTTGCATTAAGGTTTCAATAATTTTCACATTAGTAATCTTAAGTGCTTTGCAAACATAGGTACATTATATGAATAATTCAGTAGTTAAAGCGGGCGAAGCCGCGAGCGGGTCGCTAGTATTCATATAACTTTTTTATTTATGAAACAAACACTGAATAGAAGCTTACCAAAATAGTGAAAACTGCAATTAAATTGTTCTGAGATTAGTGTGAGCAGACGCACCGACAAACCGACAAGCAAAAAATATAAAAAAAATTGTCTTGTGTTGACACTGTGAAATGGTCCCAATAACGATTTTTCTAATAAGCCTTCCATGTACTGACACCGATCAGTTACGATTTTATTAAAAGTATAGATTGAAAAGTGAATAACTTATTAATACACAAAGTTATTTATCCGCATTTATAAAATAGTTTAATAATTAATTAATAAATAAATTTTATACTACTTTTTTTTCTGTCTGTACACCTGTATCATTTTAAACTTAAAATGGCCCGCCCTTGAACTTACAAAAGGCTGAAGTAAATCTAAAATGCCGACCACAAGCTTCTTTTCACGAGTGCTCTTGAATAAAAATGCTATGAGAAAAAATACAAGGGCGTATCCACGCGGTTTTACGATTCATTTAACTTTTATTGCGCGAACATGTAGGCGAATGTCTCTCTTTGTTTTCGTATCTTTTACATTTTTCATATTAAATGTTTATTAAAGAAGATTTTTTCTTATCCTTGTATAAATGATGTTAGAGTCCTATAATTACAGAGATGAAATGGAAAATATTGATAATACTGTTTTTTTTTATCAGCTCAAAGCATTGTAACAACACAACAGCAAAAAGCAACTTCAGATCTTCTCCACTTTTCACCTAATTCTGGAGGTATTGTGTGTTGAGTGGCGGCACTCAACGCCGCACCTTGCCTCGTCACCAGAGTGAAGAAATGAACATATAATTTTAAATAAATATTTTATTTGCGCGAGTGGGAATCGAACTCACAACCAACCGATTTTACAGACACACTTTGTGCCCCTGCGCTGCGCCACAACTGGCCTTTTGACTGTTTTTTTATTACAAATAAAATACTATATATACATTATCAGTCATCAACATCTCATTCTTTTTATGTTCACTGCTATACTAATAATATATAAAATAGATAATATATATAAAAAATAACAAATAAATATAATTTTGTAAGCCAATTAACATGTGCCTATACTATAATGGTGTTGAATCTAAATTTACTTGGAAATATAAGTATTTTAAAAGAATTCCTTTGTTAGATACATGTTTCTACAATCAGTGCACAGTGTGGGCGTTGTTAACTTCTCATTCACTTTACCTTACCCTATGTTTCCCTTTTCTACAAAATGCTAAAGAAAATTAAAGATATAAAAAATGTTGCTTTATAGATTTTTTTTCTTATTTAACAGCGACCATTTTTCCTATTATATGCAGGATATAGTGTGAGGATTAAAAAAATCTGTAAGTGGTTTCGAAACACGATTTTTTGTCTGCAAAGTATGAAATATATTTACAAGAAGCTATATTGGCTTCAGATCTCATTGCCGCTATTTTTAATTATTATATAACAACGTTTAAGATTAATATTGAAAAACTAAGAAATAATAAAAGCTACACAAAACAAAGAAAAATATTAAAAGAATAACTGCTTTTATAGACATATAAATGAAAATATTTGCAAATGAAACTTTTCATCGTGTTGTCTCAACAAAAAGCAATCAACGTTCAAAGTTGTTGTTTACGCTTGCCAATTGAAGCTCCTCCCGTTCGTATTGTTTTTTCCGAAACACGAAAATACTATATATACATAATAAACAGAATAACTAAGTTTTGATAATAAAAAGAAAAACTAAGTTTTGTTATTAGCACGTTGTTTACGAATCTTTTGCTGATCACTGGTATATTGGTTTATTGTAAACTAGCGGCCCGCCCACGGCTTCGCCCGCTTAAAATACATGATTATTGATTTAATAAGCAGAATTGATTGACAACTATAATGACTTCTAATATGATATTTTTATTACTTTAATCTGTAATATTCTATTATGATTTTTTTACGACATTATCGTAATTTCTATAAGAATTTTTGATTGTTTCGAACTAAAAAATACGACCAATGTTGATATTTGATATTCATAAAATATACATAAAGCTAATTATTTATTATATGTATATGTTTTTGTAACATTACGTTATTTTTACCTATGTTATGTTTTTTAAAGCTCTGTTAATATTGTTCTGTACTGCTTCAGATTTGGGTTATTTGATTTGGGTAATGATAAATAATATTCTATGTAAAATAACTGTAGTAATTGCATATTAACTCCTGTACAGTTTTTAAATTAGTTACATATATTGTTAGCTAAATGTTCAATTGGTAAATATGTAGTTATTACAGAGTACAGTAGAAAGGATGTTTTTAGGCACTTTTATATAGATTTATTTCAAACGAACGAACGCACCAAAAAATCTATGTATTTGCTTGATATCTCTTTGAAGATCAAATCGTTCTTTATCTCTGTGTTGAATTAATTAGGATTTAAACTTAGCTGTTATGATTTATGAAGGTAATCTCCACTAACAGTTGGTGAAACTTTTAAGTAGATCAGTTCAGTACTTTCAGAGAAAAATGTGGACATACATATTGACAGACAGACAGACAGACACAAGAAATTCAAAAAATATATTTTTGCTTTCTATTATTCTTCTTAAGTATACCTCTGTCCATTACAGTCTAAATTACTAAATGTACAGACAAAATATTTTTACTGTCATATTATATATAGAGATAGAGATATAAAACTTGCGGATATTAATACGAATACAGGGTTCTCTCAGTACTATTATAAAGAAGTTAAAAAATTGTGATAAAAGTAGTGTCCACCGCAATTTAGTTCTCAAGGACTATGCAGTGTCAAAACCCTTTCTTTTCTCGTTTGCGTCGGTATTTTAATAAATCCTCCTTTATCGCTTCTCTACACTACAAAAGGCATTGGAAAACTCCAGATTTCTATTTCGTCTATTTTATGCTATGTTTAATCACTCGGTCACTCAGTATAGTAAGAGTTTTATGATATACACTTAAAGATTATTAAAATCTTTACATATTAACGTTCACCATTAAAAAAAAATTGTATACGATAGCTTAGTAACTTTATATAAGATTTGAACCTTATACTATCATAATACGTCTTTAGGTATATAGCCATCCGACACGCGTTACAACTGCGCCAAATATAACAAAATATTGTACGTAAATTACATTTTTATGTCCAAACTCTTATCATAAAAATTATATACATTAATCGGAAGTGGCGTGTCAAGGATAAAGTATAAAAAGATAACCCTAATAAATATTGTTAATGGAGCTATATGTATTTATGCATGTACATATGTATATCCATTTAGATTAATATTTTATATGTAATTACGTCTAGATTTTTTTTTCATCACGACGTATCCCGCACATAACAGAGGGGGGGGGAGGGGGGTGGGGGCAAAGGAAACTTGGAAACCTAGTGTTAAGACACTCTGTTTCCGTTCCCCACTTTTCGCTGAATTCTGAAGGTATTGTAGGTTCAGTGGCCGAACTCAACGTCACGCTTTGCCTCGACACCATAGCGAAAAGATGAAAATATTAAATATTTCATTTCCTCGAGGCGAAATCGGACTCACAGCATGTCGGTTTTACAATCACTGTTGAAGTTTCTTATGAATGATTTGGGTAAAGTAGGTAATATTCATTGCGCCAATACCATATTTAGTTTTGAAATCAGAAAGGTCGGTAGTGTCGTTTTCGTATGGACTAAAGCTCATGTTGGCCTATATGGGAACGAAGCCGCAGACATGGCGGCAAAGTCCGCGGCAAATTCACAAATACCATATAATTATAATAGTTTTCCTATTAGTTACGTGAAAAACCTAATTAAAAATGACACAATAATTAAAACAAATGAAGAATACGTAGCCGCGGAAACCGGCCGTCATACAAGATCCATATTAAATAACATTGAAATAATAAAATCCCTTAATAATAAGATCAATTTGCTACCATCCATAACACAATTTTACTTAACCCAGTATTTGACAGGTCACGGCTTCCACCTGGAATATTTAAATAAATTTAAAATAAAAAATAATAACATATGCCCGTGTACAAATGACTCAATTCAAAATCTCGTTCACCTAATAAAATATTGTCATAGATATAGCTCACAAAGGTCGGAACACATAAATAATTGCAACATATACAACATAGAAACGCCATTTATCCTACATAACTTAATAAATAACGAGAATTGCTTAAAATCATTTATTAAATTTATATCTCACATCTTTAGCACACTTAAAGACCTCAACAACACAGTAACATAAATAATATATATGTATTGTGTATGTGTACATGTATATGTGTGTGTATGTATGTGTACGTATGTATGTGTGTGTGCGTGTGTGTATATATATTATCTTATTATTATATTGATATAATTAAATTTATGTATGATTTAAATATTATTACTAATATTATATTCACTAATATAAACAATAAACTGTTGTGTCGCCTGTATAAAATCGCAGGGGCACTCCAGGGAGTGAGGAGGAGTTTAAAAAAAAAAAAAAGAATACCATATTTAGTTATTATATTAGTTATTATACCAGAATAAAGTTAGTACTGAGTTACTAACAATAATAACTAATTTATATCAGAGACCGATAGACGAGATATTTTCGGTTATATGATTTTGATCTGTATGTATATATGTATATGAGTATGGATATTCATCTGTTTCTTCATAACTTCTAATCTAGTTATCATAAAGAGACAAATGTAGTGTCGTTAAAAGCCTCTTGATTGTCTGCTGGTTAAAGGTTAGTTACGTTAAATTGACTACAGCGCTCTCCAGAGGACTTAAATTAAAGAACTAAAAAAAAATTCTTTACGATGTCGTGTGGGGTATCAAATGATAGGGATTTTTTAGCACATTTCAAATATGTAAATATTATTAGCTATTGCTCACGGCTTTGCTTGTGACCTGATAACTGCAAAAAAATATGAAATCACTTCTAAAATAGTTAAACATAATATGAAACAATAAAACTAACTGCTATATTAGGTCAGCTCTAGATATATATACGATCACGTCTATCTTTTAAACATATCTCTATCAGTATGATTTCTGAGTAGTCGAGATATAGTATTTAAACTTCATTTTTATATTAACCGTCCTTTTTTTATGAAGTCAGCTTCACGCTGTATCCCGCACACTGCAGGGTAGGCAGAGGGAACCTAGTGCTAAGACACTGCGTTCCCCACTTTCTGCCGAATTCTGGAGGCATTGCGTGTTGAGTGGCAGAACTCAACGCCGCGCTTGTCCTTGACACCAGAGCGAAGAAATGGAAATATAAATTTAAGTAAATATTTCATCTCCTCGAGTGGGGATCGCACCCACAACCAGTCGGTTTTACAGTCACACTTTGTGCGACTATTATGAAGTCAATTTTTTTTATTAAATATTAATTGTATTTTTCCATTAAACGTTATCATTAGGATAAACTACCTACCTATAAATATTCAATACCATATTTGTTTAATATTTATAGATTCAATTATATATAAAATTGTAATTGTTCCTTTCTTTTTTGAAAATTATAAAGAAAAATGAAGTAAATTCATACTTACATTAAAATTAAAAAGAAAACTCTAATGGAAGAAAAATAAAATCCTTAAGTGACATTGACAAAGACAATTCGAGAACAGAGTATAAAATAAAACAGATAATAAATAAATGTGCTCAATATGGCGTCACAGAGTGATAAGTGCTTTTGTGAACTGTTTGCTGATGAAGAAACTTAAGACGGCTGTCAGGAAGTGGCGGATGATGCGCCTCTTCCGTAAGCGGGAGGGTGAGTTTTATATAGGGTATAACTTTAGTGTCTAATCTGTAAATTTTATGGGACTTGTAATGTTTTTTAATAAATATATAAAATCTATATATATCTATCTATGAGTCTAAATTTCTTCATAAGAAACCGTTGTCAGTAATGATATTGTAGACTGTATTTTAATGTGATTAGTGAATATTCTCCTGCCTTACAGATATTAGTTTTTTTAGAATAATTAAAATGCATTAACAAAAATACGCTATTTGACATTCTACATATACTAAAAAGAAAAAAAGGAATGTGGGACAAAATATGATGAATATTTATTGGATTTAAAACAAACTAAATAAATTTTAGAACAATTCAATTTCTTATTGATTTTAATTTACTTACACAAGCGTTGCGAAGCATATTATTGTTAATTGTAGTTTTAATTTAAGTACTAACCATATAATAACTATTCGTTTTGGTTCACTTAAATATATGTACATATTTATATTAGACATTAAACTGCTTTTGGTCATAAGAATTGTTGTAATATTGCACAAAAGTTTAGATAAAATTTATTCTTAATATTTTGATGTAAGTTTAAAGAAAAAAAGTATATTTAACCATTTAAAAAACTCTATAGGCTCTCTATATATCTATATCTTGAAGCCAGTCGTGGAATGCTACTCGAGGAAATGAAATATTTATTTAAATTTATATTTTAATTTCTTCTCTTTGGTGTGAGGCAAAGCGCGGCGTTGAGTTCCGCCACTCAACACAATGCACAATTCACATACAACTACTGACCTATAATATTTTCCGTTGGTAAAACCATTCATAACCAGGGAAAAATCCAATCATGATACTCCAAATATTCAATCGCTACCTCCAATAATCGTTGAAATCGTAAAAACGATAAAAGCAAAATTGCTTTTAATATTTGATAAATGTAGGTGAAATTGTCAGAATGCTAGATTATTAAAGACTTAAAGATGTTTTAAATAGATATTAAAATAATGCACATCTAATACATCAATCAAGTGTAAAACAAAATAAACTTCACGCTTATTCCCGCATAGTAGTGTAGACAGAGGACTGTAACTTATTGTTATCTGTATTTAAAAGGTTCCCTCTGCCTACCCTGCAGTGTGCGGGATACAGCTTGAAGTTGATTTTTTTTTATAAAATATATACATTCTCGTAGCTAAATTAAAACGTAAACTTCGCGTGCGAACTTTGTAAGTTAGAGATATTTTCTATCTACATTACGGGAGTGGTCAACTAACACACCCATCTTTTATAACATTCGATGAGTAGTTTAGACCAAGCCTTTGGTGGTCCAGCCGTAAAGTATAAAGAATTTTTTGACTGTAAATTTTATATAGTCAATTTAAATAAATAATAAAAAAAATAAAAATATATTTATTTCAGTTTCACATTTCAGTACAACATATAATTTATAGAAAAACTTAGCAGTTAAAGAATGTTGTACCTGTAACTTTCCTTTCCAATACGTCACGTCACAGGTTATCAAACCTTCGAATTCAATAGAAACCAGCCTTTTTACTCTCTTACGAACTATCCTCAGAACAAGTATTACTTATTTAACTAAGTAATTTGTCATATAATCCTATTCTACTTCCTACTATCTTATATCTACTACTAATATATTATAAATTTGAAAGTTCGTGACGATGAATGGATTTGTTTAACTTTCACGGAAAAATTAATAAACAGACTTAGATGAAACTTGGACTATGATCGTAGCTTATTTGCTACGATTATTTTTATGTATTCAACAGAATAACACACAGGCAATAATTTATGTAAAGATTTGATATAATTTGGCAATAAAATCAGCTTCAAGCTGTATCCCGCACACAGCAGGGTAGGCAGAGGGAACCTAGTGGAAGACACTCCGTTCCCCACTTTCTGCCGAATTCTGGAGGCATTGCGTGTTGAGTGGCAGAACTCAACGCCGCGCTATTGCCTCCACACCTGAGCAAAGAAATGGAAATATAAATTTAAGTAAATATTTCATCTCCTCGAGTGGGGATCAAACCCACAACCAATCATTGTTACAGTCACACTTTGTGCCACTGCGCCACGACTGTACTGTATTGATTAGGCAATAATATAGCAATAAGCTTATGTTGTTTTATTAGAGTAAGATTTATAGTTACTAAGAATAAAATATAAATCTTTAATATTATAAACTATAACAAATATAACTAAGTCCTCATTATCATTGTCCTAGACTCATCGGTGACGCGGCAAGCCTCTACCGACCCAGTGCCGTCGACTTCAGGCACTCCGGCGCACATCTCGCGCACGCCCGCCGATCTACTTCTGGTAATTGGATTTTTTTACTATATTATACATATTTTTTTTGTATTTGTATTCAATGCTGATATTTAATTTAAAATTTTATTTCTCTATTTATTTTTTAAATTTTTCATATATTATTTGTTTATCTAGTTAAGAAAAGAACATAATAAGCTATTACTCTATCTTTAACTATCTCTGTATATTTTAAAAAGTACGTAAGCCTATATAAATTTCACATTACATTATATAGCAATCGTTATATTCTAACGATAAAAGTACCAATAAGAGCGCTTTAAAAACATCAACATAAATTTCCATCATAAAATATGTCTAAGTACGGCGTTGATAGAGAAGCAAAGATAAAATCGATAAGGACGACGGCAGGAAGAATACTAACAACCTAACAACATACTATTACCGTATTACATTGGACGCTGCCTGGAATATAAATCAAAAAATAAATCCAGTCGTGGCGCAGTGGCACGAAGTGTGACTGTAAAACCGAATGGTTGTGGGTTCGATCCCCACCCGAGGAGATCAAATATTTACTTAAATTTGTATTTCCATTTCTGCGCTCTGGTGTCGAGGTTAAGGGCGACGTTGAGTTCGGCCAATCAACACGCAATGCCTCCAGAATTCGGCAGAAAGTGGGGAACGGAGTGTCTTAGCACTAGGTTCCCTCTGCTTACCTTGCTGTGTGCGGGATACAGGGTGAAGCTGAATATAATATTTTGCAATGAACGCTCGGGCATAAAGAGTGTTTATTATAACATTTGCATGTAAATGCTAAGAGGTATTCTTATCTAAGCCCTGTGAAGCTTTAAATGACGTTGGTTTACTAACAGTGAAACCATTTTATGATATGTTATTCTTATCACGATTATGACTTTATTGCTGGGTAGTTATAAAATGTCCGATACGTTACGGTTGTGGGTAAAACCAAAGTTTCGTGTTGCCTAATTAATATAAGCCATTTTTTTATATTTATTTAGAATTTGTAGAAATTATTACTAAAATTTTTCGATTTTATAATTCAAAAAGATCACAAAATCTTAAATCTATCCTTGTTTTAAAAATATATTAGGATTCCTACACAAGTTTTATATTAGAAAAGTTTTGAAGTGGATCATCTGTAAAGTTTAAACGAAGAAAATGTAGAGCGTTACTTCCGCTATTTCAGCTTTACACTTTATCCTGCACACAGCAGGGTTAGTCAATATACTCCTAGCGCAGGGCAATGAGAATAATTTATTCTCCTGAGTGGGGATCAAATCTACTAAAATCATCTTTATTGGTGAGATATTATTCCACTGCGCCACGGTTGATTTTGTCTTTTTAGCGTTTCGTAGTTGTATTAACGTTGGGCACAAAAAAATATCGAATATCAAATTATATAGGAATAATTTTGCTAACAATTATTTTAAAGAGAACCGAAGAATATTTTTTAAGCCAGTCGTGGCGCACAGGGACACAAAGTGTAAAATCGACTGGTTGTGGGTTCGATTACTATTCGAGGAAATGATATATTTATTTACATTAATATTTTGATTTCTTCGCTATGGTGTCAAGGCAAAAGCGCGGCGTTGTTTTCCGCCATTCAACACACAATATCCTCAGAACTCGGCGGAAAGTGGGAAACGAGAGTGTCTTAACACTAGGTTGTCTCTGCCTACGTGAAGATGAAGAAAATTTTAATTCATGAAGTATCCATTTTCCGTTATATTCATTTAATTTTAATTTATATAAGTTATTCTAATATATAAATTCTTAATTAACTAAGTATTTGTATTTCATTTTATTAACTGGTGGAATGCAAAATGTCTAAAGTAGTATTTGCAAGAAGCTTTAAGTTACATCGTTAGGATTAAACGACTTTAGTTCGTCATTAATGTTGTAGATTCGTACTCTAAAGAAGAGCACTTCTTGTAAATTTTTTTGGAAAGTCAATTTGAAATTTAATATTAAATTTATTTCGCTAAGTGCATCTTGGCGCAGTGGGAAAGAGTTTGACTGCGGGCAATAATTACGGTTCTCAATTCAAAGAATGTTTTTATTAAAAATATTTTAAGCTGTGCTATTCAATGCTGCAGTGAAACTCAGTATGTTTTTTTACCTAAAATATGCATGGATAACTAATTTTATAAAGATAAATATTTTGTTTAGCTTCACACTTTACCTTTATTAGAAGGTAGACAAAGCAAACCTAATGATAAGACAAGCTACTCCGTGGTCATTATTCCCCTTCTCTCGTCTACCAGAATGAATAAATGAAGCTCAAATTTCCGACTGGAGATCGAACCCACAACCCATCGCGATTACAGCTAGATATTACTCCACTGCACCAACATTGCCTATTATATCATTTTAAGTTTAAATATAGAATTTGTATACTCTTTTATATTATCCTTTATCTTGAAGGATATACGAGTATATGTATACATTGAAAATAACATTTTATTATTATATTCTTTGCTCTCCACCCACTCCGTGAGATTGTACGTAGGTGGCGGAACTCGACGCCGCGCTTTATTAAAACTTCATCGTTTGCTTATATTCAAGACTAGCTCTATTTAAGGGTATATTATTTTCTTGTTTCTGGTAATAAAAAAATATGTGTACAAACTTAGCTACGAAGTCAAAGTGAAATAGTATAATTCAAAGTTATTGTACATTTTTTGCATATTTCGAAAACGATATATGTATACGTGATAGCAAAATCGAATCTGCTCCTTTCGCAGGCTGAACAAGTCACAGCTTATTTTTCCAAGAACTTATAATATTTTTGACAGCTTGATGACTTTTCTTGCATAACAGAGTAAGTTCACCCTTTTTTTCACCCTTTTTTTCCCAATTTTTGAGACATTACATGTTGAGTGGTGAAACTCTACGCCACGCCTTGTCTCATACATAAATTTATCAAGAAAAATATCCGTATTATAAAATCATCATTTAAATTTGCACAATAGGTACTTATGTTTGACATATTTGGACCCTTAGATGTCGACGCAGTAAAAATGTTGTCATCAATCAAACTTTTCAAGTGATATCTAATGACTTTAGTCGTCCTTTTTAAAATGTTCTTTATGTTTATTCTCATTTTCCCTTATTTGTTTATTAAATATCTTATAGAGTATTATATATCTTTAACCTAAATTGGTTTTTGTTGTCGACGGCATTGCGTTTAATTTCCTGAAGGCGTTATTAGTATAACGAGCTTTGAGTACGATTTGAAAATAACATTTATACTTATTTATTACTTCAGAATGTTGAATGAAAATTTGTCCAGAATGTATTAAAAAATATTTTATAATATTAATTGAATATTCGAAGATTTGCAGATTTCGTTATCTTATATTGAAGGTTTATATCATACATTACCTTAAGTACAGCGCCTTCTACTAAACAGGGTGAACTGTCACTATATTTCAACATTCTTGGTAAAATAGTTAAAAACGTCTTGGTACAGCATCTGACTAAAAATACGAGGATTGTGGATGTGATTCTTATTCAAAGGAACCAATCATATTTCCTTACATTTACTTCTCCCCGCAATGTCTTGAAAATTACGCGAAAGCAAGAAGCGGGTGTCTTCACTTGAGGTAAACTCTGCCTACCGTGCTGAATGCGAGCTCCTATATTAAAACACGACAGTGAAGCTGATTCTGATTCTAATTATTTTATTAACAATATTTTTACACGTTTTTTTTCAGGAACCAGACGAAGGACAAAAATCAAGGGAGCAACAATTAAGACTATATTCCTTCTTCCAACTGAGAATACATTTAAAAAGAGGTCAAAGTCTTATAGCTATGGATAAAAATGGTAAGGCTACTGACATTACCCACTCGAACACTCCACACTACACTCACGTAGGCGAATGCTACACCGGCACTGAAATGCTAAATTAAAAGAAATAAAGCACAAATTTATCTTATAATTAAAAATTGTTATTATTGGCTGTTGAAATAACAAATATCCACCATATTTGTTGTTTGGTTGGAATATCTTGGTTGGACTGAAAAATATATTGAAAATCAGTACTTTTTAAGAGCTGTGAGTGAGTATTTGGAAAATATTTGTCTGTCTCGACTTTGATTATTCAATGATAGTAACTTTATTTTATCTAAGCAGATATAAGATATGTTACATTTATGATAACGATTTGGAAGGTGAATGTTCTAATATATTTTTCATACATTTAATTAAAATTTTTGTTTAACGCTTTAAAAAATAAAGCGTTAAACTTAATCTGAACAAGAATGTAAAACAAAAAAAAATGGAACTAGAATATAAAACTTATACATATATTGTATAAGTTTCTATATAACAGAAAATATTTTCTTTAATTAGAACAAGTTTGTGTAAAGTTAAGAAATTATTACATAAGTGCACAAAATTCTGAGACGCTACCAACGCAACTTGCAGAGTTTACGACAGTTTTTAGAATACAATTTACTATCTCTGTTCAAGTTTGAAGACCACTTTCTACGTACAAATTGTACCAACATTATTATGTAAGTTTCTTCTAAGGTTAAAAAAACACGTAAAAATAATTTAAATTAATTTTCTTAGATCTATTATAGACATTGCACAAAAAGAAATAAGCTTCAGTTGGTATTAGTGATACAAGCTAAAAATATTAATAATAATTATTATTCTTTAAATTTATAATTACAACTCTGAAATCATTTTCTATAATGATTCATGTTTTAAAATTAATTAATGATAAAAATAACAAAATGTCATTGATTTATGACAAAAATTCAGTCGGAATATACGGTATACGGCTGTAGTGACGAAACTCTACCGTAGGTATTACCTATATGTACACACATACACATACAAATAATTAAATATTTTTAATTTTATTTAGCACTGTTATCTTTTAATTGCATTTATTTAGGCTTTTGCTTTTAGTAAATCCTTTAGATTTTACATTTTGCATATTGTTTTTGAGCACTTTTACGTCTTTTTTTATATTTACATCAGTAGTTTTAGTGTACTTTAGTTATTTTATAAGCTACAAATAACCATAGTTTTAACGGACAACTATTAATATTAATTGGATTTTATAAATTCACTTCATATTTCGTTATATATAATTAAATTTAAAAAAGTGTCTGGCTGTAAATAATCTAGATCCAAAAAAACACGAAGCTAGGCAAGAACGAAGACTTGTAGTAAGTAGTACCCCTACCTTAGAAGTTGTAAGCTTTATTTCTATTATTTTTGCTTCTTACTTTGTCTAATAACGCATTTTGTGGGGTCCCAAAACCAGGATTGTTGTCAGGCACCAGCGATCCGTATGTGAAGTTCAAGGCTGGTGGGAGACTCTTACACAAATCGAGGATAGTGTACCGCGATCTGAATCCCGTATGGGATGAATGTTTCACAGTTCCTATTGAAGATCCCTTTCTGCCAGTACAATTGAAGGTAAATAGTATTAATAATAATATTATTAGTAAACACATAGTAGTATAGAAAAGATCACTCGTTTTTACAATAAAATTTTCTTTTCGTTTCGTTTATCATATCAATGTTAAGGTGGTGTAATAAAGTAAGTAAATAAAATAACAAATAATAAGAAGATTATAAGAAATTGAATTTCCGATCTATATCCGATAAGTAATATTTGAATCATATTGGAACTATTTGTCCTCGATACAATAATTTTTAACTAAATCAAGCAAGCAGTGAGTCAAACTTATATTGCCAGATTTTGTTATATCGATTACTTATACTGTTTTTTAGTAATTAATCTACTAAGTACTATTTTTTTGTTCTTTTGTTTGCGTTTATTAAAAATAATAAGATAAAAGTAAAGTCCATAAAAATCTAGACATTAAAAATAAAAAAAAATGCATAAAAAAATTTGAGGTATACATAGTAAATTAGCATACACAGCATACTTTAGTAGAATCTATATACATATACATTCTTTTATATTAAAATCAATGATCAAATCGTTACAAGTAGAAACACAAGAATATTATTTTGATTGTTTTATTATCTTGTAAATGTATAAAGAGTTTTATTCGTTAATTAACAAAATAAAGTTATATAAACTTCGCTTGACCTAGCGCTCACTGAATCGCACAGGCCTATCGAGTGGGGTCCTAATGAGATAAGTTCTTTTACTTTTTTCCAATTATCTCGAGATGGATCTTAAGTTGCCGTTCCATTGTAATTAAATTAATTCAATTATTTTTTAATTAAATTTCAAGCTACGAAGGACAGCGTCTGACTGTAAACACGGTGATCGATCGCTATTGGATGAAATTATTGCTTTCAGATTCCCATTCCCTGCCTAGACGCTATTTAAAGAAAATAACGTAAAGCTGAAAAAAATAATAATTAATTTCTGATATAGAAATTATAAAAGATAATGCTTTAAAAAAACGTATAAAAATTTGAATGTACCGGGATTTGAACCCGCGCCTCTTGGAAACCGACCAAGCGCTCTGACCGCTAAACGTGTTCCAAGGGGTGCGGTTTCAAATCCTGCTACTTTAAAATTTTTATATGTTTTCTAAAAGAGCATTTTTCTTTCCTTAGTGTAGAATAACATTTTAAAAATGCTAAACATATAAAAGAACTTAATTATGTAATCCTATCGTATCTATGTTGAAGTTATAATTGGAAAACTTTGTATACAGTAAATTAATTTAGTAAAACATTCAACTTTAGCTATAATAATTTTCAGTTCAATTTATATTATAAAGACATTTTATTTTTGATATGTTACTATTAATTATTTGTTCATAGTGTAGTTAAAATACTTTTTTAGCTTCACACTGTATCTCGCGTATAGCAAGATAGCCAAAAGTATTAAAGTTAATTCACCCCGCTCCTTATCAATTTTCGAGACATTCCGTGAAGAATAGCCTTGCTTTTTCTTGTGATTGAAGCGTTGAAATTAAAACAGAATATTACTCCGAGTGGAAATCGAATCTACAACTACCGCATTCACAGTCACTCTTTATCCAGCTGCGCCAAACACGAGGACTTCAAACCTAGCCAACATTAAATCTTAAAGCTTTAATTTTCAAAAATAATGTTCTAACTGAAAAGAAAGACCAAAACGCAAAATTGTGTAAATTTTGCGCTGTGTGAAGTCAAAGTCAAAAGTAGATTATAAAAAATACAAAGCTATCTTTTTCCTTATGTTTTTCTCTTTATAAGGTAAAGAAATCAGTTGGTCTTTAATAATACATCGCTTTTTACTCTAAAACGATCTTAAAAGTTTTGTTTAAGAAAAAATTATCCATATTTTAAAATATTACAGCAGCCATTATAGGGTATTTCTTTACAAAGAATATGTTTCACAGGTTTTCGACTACGACTGGGGCCTACAAGATGACTTCATGGGGTCCTGTCATATAGACCTCACGGCGCTAGAGCTGGGCAGGTCCCAAGATCTAGTTCTATGCCTAAGAGATCCTAACAAACCTACTCAGGACTTGGGTGAAATAGTGCTGAACGTCACTCTGTATCCAAAATCACAAGAGGACAAAGAAGCGGTAAGTAAAAGTTTTACGTTTTCTTTTTTATAACAATCTGTCAATATCAATTCCTAGTTGGGGATATTGTTTTTTCTTAAATATACAAGTTATAGTTTCTGGTCAAAAACCAATGTTTCGAATTGGATCGAAGAGCGAAGGACGTACGTAGTATTTGACATTTTCTTTTTCTAATAGCTAGTCAACAAATTTGTTTAGTTTGATTTACAAATAAAAAGGTAAAAAATGGTCAAAAAACATAACTAATAAGTTGTTTTTTTACAAATATATACGTAAGATTTATATAATAATTAATTTTTTCAGGTGTCACACTTTTGTGTTTGAATAATAATATAATTTTAAGAATAGTATGTATAATTACATACTTATATTAACAGTTATTTTTAGCAATTTGTAGGACACCATTCTTTAAAATGGTATAACTTTTTTATTTATGAAACTATTCAAATAAAACAAACACTAAGTTTGTATCTCTCTGACTCTGACATTAGCGTGAACAAACGCCGCGCCGGTCCCCGTAATAGGGTTTCTCATATAGCTTCCAAGTACATATAGGAATCAGTTACAATTTTATTATCTCCATAGATATATAAGGGGCCGTTCAAGTATTACGTAAGCAGTTGTTTTGCAATTATTGACCCCACGCCCCCCCCCCCCCCTTTATGTCATCAAAAATAAGCAATCCTGTTAAAAATATTTTATTGAACACGTGAAAAATAAACAAACCCTAGACTCCCCCGCCCCCCTACAGTGCTTACGTAATACTTGAACAGCCCCTAAGTATATGTTTCAAAAATAAAATTCAATAAAATATATATTTTGAATAAACAACAGCAACGCACTTCGAATCTAACTTCAGCAACTTCAGCACAAAACGTCGTTCCATAAATATTTAATTACATCGCCATGTCCTTAATTGAGTAAATCTATAATGGAAAGCTTAACAATTTACGAATAGATGTAAATGAAATACACCTCATTTACATCATCCAAAACAGTATTATTTGAATGCAAATTTCTATTTAGAATACAACAACAAAACTAAAATGTAATTTACACTAACGTATACTAAGTTTGTATTGTATTTAATCATGCTGTGAACGGTGAATCCTGCACACAGCAGGGCAGGCAGAGGGAACCTATTGTTAAGGCAATCCATTCCCGTTTTTTTGGCTAATTCTGAAGGTATTTCGTGTTGAGTGACGGAACTCAGAAGAAATAAACATTTTTAGGCTATTTAAAGGCATTGGTCGTTAACAGAACCCAGTACCGGTTTTACTTAATTAGTCTAACTAAACATATATGTATGTATTTTTGTTGTGTTTATCGTAATGAGTATATTGACGCCTGCTTAAATTAAATAGCAATGTTGCACAACATATATCTCTCTTATATAAATATACTAATATTAAAAAAAATAAAGTGTTTATTTGAAAAAAACGCGCTAATCTCAGAAATTAAAACATTATTTATGAGTGAGCTAGTTTATCCATCTGTCTAATGCAATCTTTAGAAATGTTTTAGGCAACAGATAAATGGCTTCGATTTAATCTACTAGGTATACCTGCAGTCTAAGTTTCCTCGGGCTCTTAGGATGCGTCATACATGGCATGTGTCATAGACGACCGTGTGTATGTGTGACCACAGGAACACTTTTTAATTTACTTCATTATGCTAGAATAAAATTATAGTTATAAAGTGCTTAATATTTATTTTCGTTAATATTTTGATTGTAAGATTTTAGCTCACAACCAGCCATGCGACTTCATATTTTTTCATTTCATTCCGAAAATAGGGTATAGGATAGATATAGAAATATTTTTTCTAAAAGCAAAGGTCAAAAGTAATTTATAAACATGACAAGTGAGATCGAGAGGAAGACAAACAACTGAGATAAATGAAAGTACTAAGTCACTGTACCATCTCGAAACCGATGAAACTACCTGCTTTGGTAGCGTTATTGTTTTACAACTGATTTAAACCTTTCAATACTAAAACATCATTTGCTTAGAAACAATGTAATTGATTAGAGTTGCGGTTCAATTATCGAAAAGTACCTACATACAGATTATTTAAGAAATATAACCTCTTTTTTTAAAGTCGGTAAAAATATTAATAAACTCTGTTTTAACCTATTTGGTTCCACTTTTCCACACAGTTAAACGGTAATGGACTTTTTTGGGTGCGCCTAATAGATGTTAATTTACGCGTGATAGTTTAACTGGACCTTACGAATATCACATAAAAATATCTATTTTTCTATTTTTTTTAAAGTATTTATTATTTGTTAGAGTAATATGAAAATAATAATTAATTTAATTTTATAATGTCAATAAAATTAAATTAAGAAATATAATCTCAATACCAAAAGTAATCATTATTTTGTTTAAGTATAATATCAATAAAGCTCACGTTATATTATTTAATTTTATTTAATTGACTTAATTTATCATTTCTTAATAATCGTCCCAACATGCAATTGAGAGAATAAAAATACAACGCTTTTTTTAAAAATTATGTGCATGTTTACGCGTCGTCGAGGTGACATTTTCAAAGACGATCTGAATTTATAAATACAATTTGACAAATATAAATTATGATAAACAAAATTTATTTACCTCAAATCAGATATAAATAACTAATCGAGAGAGAGAGGGGGGAAAGAGAGGACGTTGTGGCGCAGGGGTATAAAGCGTAGAGTTTCAAGTTCCCTCCGCCCACCCTAGTAGAGTAGGTAGCATATGCCGGACACAGCATGAAGCTGAAAAAAAAGATATAAATAACATTTTTTACAAATTTCCCGTATTTAAATACTTGCTCTCACATGGAACTTCACTTCTATTTTAAAATAAAAATAATTAAGAGTTGTATATGGAACATGATGTAAACTAAGTGTCCCTACTAACAGATTATATAACATGAATTCGATGGCGTTCATTATTATTGTTATTTCGTTATTTAAGGCTAACTTAGACTTATACCTTAATATTATATAACCTATAGTACTCCTGAAGAACGTAGCTTTCAGACAAAAACAAAAAAATGTAAATCGGACCAGTAGATCTAGAGATTTTAGCGTTTAAACAAACAAACAAAGTCTTCCGCTTTTTTATATTAGTATAGATTTGTAATTATTTACATAGATATAGAATAAATTTTGTGATAATTCTAAGTATTATTCACATATTTGTATTTATTAACACGTCATAATTCGTCGTATTGGGTAAAGAATCCAATACCACTAAGGTAACCCCATAATAAACCACTAAATGAAACTCATTCCTTTGTCATCTCTAATGGATTAACGAAACAGTAACAATTGCTCGTAAGACATGAGTCAATATATGATTTACCCACTTATTTATATGTAATAGTTAGTACCTATCGTGTTTCTTTAGTTGTATTTAATTATCATCAGCTTCACGCTGTATCCTGCACACAGCAGGGTAGGCAGAGGGAACCTAATGTTAAGACACTCCGTTCCCCACTTTCTGCCCCCAATTCTGGAGGCATTGCGTGTTGAATTCAACGCCGCACTTAGCCTCAACACCAGAGCGAAGAAAATGGAAATATAAATTTAAGTAAATATTTCATCTCCTCGAGTGGGGATCGAACAAACAACCAGTCGATTTTACAGTCACAATCAGTCGATTTTACAGACACATTTAATTATCCTTAATATGTTTTAGTTGTTGTTTGTATATATTTGATTTTCATGAAAATATTTCAATGGATTACCGTTTTCGTATTGTAGTTTTACAGAAAAAAAACAACTTTATAGTTAAATATAAATATAAATATAATATATAAATCAAAAAGATATCTCCTCTCGCTACGGTACTTTTTTAGTATCTGAAAAATGCATTTCTCCACACAACCATCACATACGATATTTTTCTCTTGTTGTTTGGTTTTGACTTATGAGTAATTTCAAATACTTTAAGAGTAAAAGTAAAGAAATTTCATGAATAATCATAAGAAAAACATTACTATTTGTATATTTTATTGAAATTTAATATAGAAGTACAATAAAAAATATTATATATTTTATAATATGAAAAACAAGGTAAAATCTACGTTATTATAACGCAATTTCGTTAAAATTCACTTTGCTGTAAGAAGAATTTCTTTTGCCGTTTGCTTTGCTTCAAGGTGTATCCTACATATAGCAGGGTAGGTAGAGGTAACCTGAGCATCTAGTGTCAAGACACTTCCGTTTCCCACTTCCTTAACACTAGGAACCTACTGTATATCACCAAATAAAAATAAAACGTCGCGAAGCTAAAAAAAACAACACCACTATGGAACTTAATCACTTAAAATAGATACTTGGTATCGCACCTGCAAGCTATAGTCACATAATGCTTCTAATCTATGTTAATAAAATTTAATTACTTTTCATGGTTTAAATGATAAAAATTTACTTTATTTACAATTTTATACATATTTAAATTTTAAGTAACAATGTACTTAGTACGTAGTTGGATCCAATTGATTTTATTTTCGTTAATAGGTGAGTATTTTCAAAGAAAAAATAGTGACATATAAAACCTTCTTCCAGTATCATGCTTGCGATGGTGAACCGAGGTCTCCCCCTACCTCTCTTACAACTCACTTTTCCATCATAAATCTTTTTTGCCATTCTTTCTTCACTCATTCGTTCGACGTGCCCAAATCAGCTGAGTATCATTGCATCAAGCAACATTCTGTGTACCTTTTCATTGCGGATTCGATCAGCTAAGCTGACTCCCCATATCCTACGAAGAGAAAACATCTCCACTGCATTCATCTCTTTCATTCTTCTTCTGTAATACTCATTTTTCTTCTGTAATACTCACGTTTCGCTGCCGTATAACAGAGTCGGTACCAAAACTGCATTGTGTACGGCCAAATGCGCATCTGTGCTGACGTTTCGCCGTCTCATCTGTTATCGGCGGCAATACGCTTTTCCATATTGATTTCGTATGTTCCATCTCTACTTAACATACTTCCCAAGTATACCACTTCATTTACTGAAGAGCGCAGAAATGGAAATATAAATTTAAATAAATATTATATTTCCTCGAGTGGGGATCGAACCCACAACCAGTCGTTTTTACAGTCACACTTTGTGCCCCTGCACTAAGACTGGCCTCTAATTATAGGTAGGTAGGTACATAATATGTGCAATTGTGCATGTTATCTATATTTATTATATTTAATTATTTTAATTAATGTATAATTGCCCATTTACTTTCTGATAATAAGTTTAGAACGACTGAAATGCGAGGTTTAAATTTGGCAAGAACTCCATAGTAATTTGTATAAAGCTGATAATCCACTTCTTTATCATGCTATTTATTATATGTGAGTATTATATCTGAAAAAATGTAATAACAAAATATGTATGGAAAATTTGTGAAAATAAACTATTCCATTTGCAACTGTTCTGGAGATAATATAAGTTACAGAAAACAGAGTGAAAACCAAAATATATTTTTTAAGTCTATTCTATTTGATAACAATATCTAATGTATATAGAATAAGTACTTGTTACACTTCCAATAAAATAACACTTGAAACTTCAAGAAGAACTTGAAACAAGGGATGTTTCAAGATATTTTTTTAGCTACACGCTATGTCCCGAACATAACATAACATAACAGGATATGCAGAGAGAACCTAGTGTTAAGATGACTCGTTATCCATTAAGTTACTCCCACTCGCTCCCAGCTTTATGCCGAATTTTTTAAACATGTGTTAAGCGGCGGAACTCAACGCCACGCTTTGCTTTATTACCACAGCTAATTAATTAAATATTTCATTTCCCCGAGTAGGTCACGAACTTACAACAGTCGCGCTTACTGTCGCATACATGCGCCCCTGTGACACGAAAATAAAAAATAAAATATTATAAATTATAGGCCCAAATTATTCTAAACATTATCAAAAAATATTATCTTTTGTTTGCAACTGAGGGTTATATGTCTATGCCACATGACACATTCTCAACGCTCGAGAAAACACAGACGGATTAGCGTGGTATAATATTATAGTCTTTAGCCTTTCCCCATAAATAGACTATCTAACATAAAAATATTTTTTCGATTTGAACCAGCTTCTGTGATTAACGTGTTCAACCAATCAAACTATTCAGCTTTATAATATTAATATAGAGAAAAGATAAGAATATCTAATATAGTACAAAAAAGAAATCTAAGCATTAAGTCCACTACAAACACTTACAACAAAAATAATATTACATTCATAATAATATTTCCTTATAAACTTTTATTTTTTATTTTTTCTGCCTCAAAGTTCACAAATCACGTCTACTACAAGTACGCTCTAGTGACCATAAATAAAAGAGCATTCAACTTTTATTTTAAAGCACAGTGTAATGTTCATTCAGAGACTAAATATTTTGGTTTTTTTTGTCACTGCGTATATAGCGTGCTATATTCCGCATGTAGCAAGGGAGAGTGCCTAGTATTAAGACATTCGGCTCCCCAATTATCGCTGAATTCTGGAGGTACTGCGTGTTGAATGGCGGAACTCAACGCCACGCTTTTGCCTCCACACCAGAGCGAAGAAATTAAAATATTAAACATTTAATTTCCTCCAATGGGAATCGAACCCAAAACACACAACACCTTTCGCGTTTACAGTAACACACTAGTTCCCCTGTACCTCAGGCCTCAATATATATTATGTATTTTTAATAAAACTTTATATCTTAAATTATTTATTTTATAATCCTTAGTAATCTTATGTATAGCCTACTTGTATTGGAAAATAAACTTTATCAATTAGGCACTATAATATATTTTCATTTCAGTTACTTCTAACTTCGTTACCTCATAATATATGTGTTGCAACTAAAATTACATACACTTTGGTATACTGATACATTATTAATAAATATTACAATTTTATATTTGAAGCTTGTATGTTTGTTACATAATCAAACAAAAATAGATAAACCTATTTGGATGAAATAGCATATCATGAATAAATGACACGACCTAAAGTCATAAAGGAGTTCTTTCAATCATTCAATCATTTATCATTATTTAAAAGTAGATAAATCTTTTAATACTCACATAAAGGTAACGTGGCATACATCACATTAGACTAAAATAAATAAAAGCTATTTTTTTCATCTTCATGCTGGATCCTGTATTGAGGCAGAGGAAGCCTAGTGTTAAGAAACTGCACTTCCCACCGATTCTTGAAGGCATTGCGTCTTGAGTGGCGGAACTCAACGCCGCGTTGTTGCCTCCACACCAGAGCGAAGAAATGAAAATATTAAATATTTCGTTTACAGTCAGACGAGTGTCCCACTTGACATTGACTGCCATCAATGTAGGTATAATATAATAAAGTCATTATAACTAATTACAAGTTTTATTTTATTTTTTTAGAAGCGTATCATGACATTTAAATTTATCTGCTGTATAATTTGAGAATATTTAAACAAAGAAACATGCAAATGGCTGATGAAATTTCAAAGGTTAATAAAATATGAGAAAAAAAAATATTGTAAAGTAACTCATATTGTAGTTGTAATCTGTACTATTATACAATTCGCCATCACGAAATTTATAGGTACATACATACACAATACAGATCAGTTAGTGCTAAACGCGGGCTGTGTGAACTCGTGCGCAAAGTTTAAAAAAAAACAAATATTGTTTACACTCTGTGCATAATATAATCTGTGAAATACTTGTTTTCTTTTTCGTTAATTAATGAAAAAACGTGTGAATATTAATTTATGTTAATATAGAATCAGTGTAATAATAAAAGTAAATAAAATAAATAATTGTATTTATAGTAGTGAAATATTTATTAACATTAAACAACATGAATTCTATTCTAATTCTAATAATTAAAAATAAAATTAAAACATATTATATCCTATTTAATATTTGTTGACGTCTAAATCTTAACTTCTGAACAAAATGTGCATAACCTATATCGGAACCGGTAAAACAAATAAATACGCCGAATGATGAGAACAGTGTGCTGTGAATTGTGATGCGTTTGCTATTGAAGTTTTATCGTAAACCATTTTTTATTTATAAACTTTTCATTTTACGATTTTCGGATAGTCTTAAAACAGGCATATAAAAGTGAGCCTCTAGAAATAAAGATAACCATACAATATAGCTGCTTAACTCTTAAACTGGTTTGGTATCTTACATGACCTAGGAATAAGGAAAAAAGACTGCCAAGTGCGAGATGGACTCGGGCACGAGTTTGTTGTATAGGAAATATTAATATTATTGTGTGTTTTAAGCATTTGTTGTTATAGTGGCAACAGAAATACTTGTATCATCTGGGGAAATTTTAAATGTCTAACTATTGTGGTTAGTGACATACAGCCTAGTGACAGACAGACATACTGACAGACAGCGGAGTTTTAGTAAAAGAAAATTAGCTTCCACCTAATTCAAGAGGCATTGCGTGTCGGAGTGGCGGAACTCAACGCCACGCTTTTACCTCGATACCAGAGGGAAGAAATGAAAATATAAATTCAAATAAATATTTAATTTCCTCGAATGAGGATCGAACCCACAACCAGTCGGGTTTACAGGCACACTTTGTGCCCATACACCTCGACTGGCCTCATCCCGTTTTGCCATTTGGTTACGGAATTCTAAAAATATTTAACGACTGATCAAAAGATTTATGACAAAATAACATAAAATATTAACATAGGGTTCCCGTCCATCATTAAAATATACTTTGTTAGAGAGATAGAAAAGAAACTTATAATAATAATTTGTAAACACACCAGATCAATCGCGGCTTTACCTATTGGTTCCTATATTTATTCCAAAAAAGGGACCAATCGAGTTGTATATTACATTCATAAACAATGATTGATATTAGTGTAGCTATACAATACGAATAATCAATTAATAATGTTAATATTGGCGTAGTTTCCCATAATATTTAATATTGTGGGGATTCATTTTAATAAATCTAATTTGATGGGAGTTCACAGAAACCAAGAAATTATTTCCGTAAATAAACAAAAAATAAGGCCAGGCATCCAGATTGTGTCGTATGACTATAAACGCGACAGGTTGTGGATTCGATTTCCCCTCGATGAAATAAAATATTTACTATTTTCATTTCCTCGCTCTGGTACCGAGGCAAAACGAGAACTAATTCTCTCAACACTCAATGTAGAGTGTAATTTCTACCAGGTTCCCTCTGCCTACCCTGCTATCTGCGGGATACAGCGTGAAGGTGAAAAAATGTTTACTATTTTTTTTTTCAAATTTCAACATTGATAAATTGAATTTTTGATTCGAACTCTTTTTGTGAGGACTATCCATCCACTTATTGCGTTAAACGTATCGACGTCCCCCACTACTGCTGAACATGCCATGTATCTACTCTTCTTTTTGATCAGACGTGATCGGTGAAACTTTTGATAACAGCTACTTTATAAAACAGTCTCTCGTTTCTTAGGAGATTGATCTTAAAATAGCGTTTAAATAGTCCGCTTTAATTTATGTCGTTTTCGTTTATAAATGACAACGGTATCTCAAGATCGCTCCTCAGATCGATCTCAGAGTAGAGAGCGATTTATAAATAAGGGCCTAAACATCACTGGTCATTTCTTTTTCTATCTTATTATATTCGTTTCTTTGAAGATTGAATTTATACTTATCATACATGCGCAACCGGAAACGATGTATTGCTCCATTGTCCTTGGCAACCAAATCACTATTATTGACTATTATTTACATTATTATTTATTAATGTTTGTAATCGATTATTTATAAATTGAAACTGTTTGATGTATTTAATAATTACATATATCAAGTGTCGGTACGTCCCTGTCGTACTTTCTTGAAAAAAATAATAATACACTTATTACAGCTAGTATCATCAATAAGCAAAAAGCTAAAAAATCTATTAATAGATAGATACTGTTAAATGATTAACGCATTTAGTAGATACCATTGCTCGATCTAACACTATAAATTTATGGATTGTAAAATTTAAAGCGTTGTTTACAGCCATTTAACATGTTATTTCAGCTTTGTAAGTATAAACACAATTAAATAAAATTTATAGGAATTAGTAAACGTCACATTAAGCTGTAAAAGTTCGTTCTAAGAGTGATTCCACTTTGCATCCTGTTAGTATTATTAACGTTTTTTGAGATATTAGATATCCAAGAGTTACGAGGCAGTTAGAAGGTTAAAACGCAATTGTATATAAACTTATTTTAATTAAATTTTAAATCGAAATAACACATTATAAAAAAACAACCACGTCATTCTTTGAGAACATAACCATTCTTGGAGAGAGAGAGAGAGAGAGTTAATTGAGTGTAGTAAGTTTCTGGATATGATAAAATTGCTGATTTGTTTGTCTTTCTTATATCGGGTGTTATATGTCATTCTATCACATTAATAGCGTATCTTTATAATTCTGTAAACATTTTAGTTGTCAATAATATAAATTAACCGGAAATTTATTATTTCTTAAAGTCAGGAAACAATTCATTTTAAATTTAAAGTCATTTTATTAATTTAAATATAAAAAGAGTTGCATTTATAAATTTCGCTGTAACTTGCATAATATGTAGAATAGACAGTGAACCTAGTGTCAAGTTAGCCCGTTGCCTACTTTCTGGCCGAATTTGAGACGTTACGTGTTATGTGGCATAACTTAACGCCGCGTTACGCACCTACTGGGGATCGAATATATTCTTTTTCCTCTATCTAACCTGTATAATATAATTAAATAAACCGCTACTTCCTAAATACCACGTACTTTTGTACCACCTACCGTGCTTAATTAGCTTCCATTTAAAACAACTCTAATCATTTTAACATTAAACTAAATCTATTAATGAAAATTTGTAAGAAGTAGCGAAGGTTGAACATTCTAAAATTTTAAATAGTCTAGAGTTTTCAATCTACCTATAAGTATTCTCTTAATAATTATTATTTATTTATTTAACAAGTTTCATACAGAATCTTTTAGAAATTGGAACCATCTTCTCAGCATGTTATTGCTTGTATAAGAATAATTTATTTACATTAAGGGTAAATCATATACTTGACGCTATATCAACTACATATAGTGAAGACAGGGATAACCTAGTATTCTACACTCCATTCCACTCTTTTCGTCGATTTTTCGAGGCATTGCGTGTTGAGTGGTGACTCAACACTGCGCTTTATCTTGTTGCCAGAGCAAACAAATGAAAATATTAAATATTTACGAAGCTGCATTCGAACCCACAATCGTCGCATATTAGCTTATTCTATAATAATAATTATATTGTGAAGATGCCGTCAAGCCATCGTAGTGTAAGCGACACTATGTCTAACTGTAAACACGACGTTGTTTCCTTCTCGGGAAAATTAAGAAATTAGTGTTAAGACACTTCGTTCCCCAAGCTCACTTGCCCAATTTGGGAGACATGACACGTTAAGTGGGGAAACTGACGTTTACTGTCGCACGGTTGTGCCACTGCGCCCCTACGGCCTCGCCTTAATAATATACACATGAGCAAAATTTTATACAGTTTGTAGAGACTAAAGTTATCATATTAAATGTAAATTACCCATTGTTGAGTAAGTAAATATCAAATACCCAAAAATATCATTTTTTTTACTAAAAAGTCGAGGAAAAAGAATATCGCCATTTTGCACAATAATAATATTTGATTTAAAAAATTAAATGGAGGCCAAGTTCTTTTAATTTTATATCAGTACTAGTAAATACTCATAATTTATTATTCCCTACTAAATAGCCTTGTTGGATTTGAATATATGTACATTGTACATTTAAAATCACACGCAGTAGACAATGTGAATTGGCTCAACGCCACTGCGCCATAACGGCGTCAGCAAAGATTTATGCACATAGCGTATAATTAAATAGAAAAAAAACGGACAAGCGTGAGTCGGACTCGCCCACCGAGGGTTCCCTACAAAAATTGGAGGTTTCGAGCTATTTCTGAAATTCAAGCTTAGCTTAGCCAGAGCCCTTTTATCTGATACCTCATTTGAACTAGCGGCTTTAGTAAATTTTGCCCTCCTTTTAGGATTTAACCGGAAGTACCCTTATATCTCCATTTTGATTTCTTTATAGTGTCGAAATACATTTTTTTGCTATATAAACGTCCATATTTTTTTTTAAGTAAATATAGAAATACATTTTTTTCAGTATGTCAAGGGACTATAGATCTAAATATATGATTTGAACTCGATATCTCCAGATAGACAGACAGACAGATAGACAGGGTAATTATAAGGGTTTCTTTTTTCCTTAAAAGGTACGAAACCCTAATAAATATAAAACAAAAAGAAAAGACGTAAAAACAACAAGTTCATTGAAATAATATTGCCATAAATTACTTAAAGAACTAATGGCATAAATAAAAGCCATGCTAATAAATGATTTTTGGATGGTTTAAATATTAATATTTAAACTATCCAAAAAACATTCATTAGCAGAGTTGCTTTAGGTTAGTTAAATAGTAAAATTTCTTATTTACAACCTTAGAGAGAAAATATGTCAAACGCAAAATTTTTATTAAAATAAACCTTTATAACTGTAAAGACAAGATAATTTATGGAAATAAATATCAGCATGATCCGCTGCCCACTTTCTGCTGAATTCTGGATTTTTTTGGCGTTTGCAAGTTACATTTCAGAATAGATGCAAATCAGAAACAAAGTAAATATTATTACTAGATTTTTTGCCTGCATCTATCTAAAAAAGATCAAAAATAAATATCGAAGTAATATTTATTAATAATAGGTTTAATAAAAAAAAAGTAAAATAAATAAAAAACATTGTGTCAAATAGACGGATGAGGAAATATGAATCAGACAATCCTATTTAATTTTTAAAATAATAAAGTAAATTTTGAAATAAGTCAATGTGGAAAACCACACCCGATGCATAATTAAACCATTCTCTATACAACTCCAACTGACAGCTGCTGATGTACGATACGGGTTTATCTCTAAAGTTGTCATAGAGTTTAAAATTTAGAAGTCGGGCAAACTAGGCAACCAGCCATTTTGGAATCACATAGTTGTTAGTTGTACTCATAATGTTTATTACAAGTTACGTTAATCGCATATAAAATATTTTAATAAAAAGTGATAGCTCTACAGACATTACGTCCGTGCCCTTTTTCTTCATACAATACTTAACATATTATTATCTTGTTTTCAAACGTTTTAAAATTTTAAATATTTAATCTAAACCTAAGGCTAAATGATGCCTAAACGAGTTTTTATTTCTATTTTACGTATCTATCGTGTCTGACGCTATCGTGCAATTGTACTTAACCAAGTTGCTTTTTATGACTACGACGGACGAGCTGGTCAAACCCTGAGCCTCGTGGATAGTTAGTACTTTGGAACCTGTATCTCTTCTCTATCCCTGGTAGATAAGAGATTGTTTTTTGTCCTGGGTGAAATTTATTATTAATATGTTTTTAAATTACATTAAGAAAAGAGTATATTTCAGAATTCTCAATACTATTGTCACCTTCATGTTTTTAATAAAAATAACCTTCCCGAAGAGTTTATTCTGGAGTATGTTCTCGTAGGACATAGGCGACGACAGATTCCATATATACGCAACGAAAACCTCAAACGCCAAAGTTGCTAGAAGCAAAGCATGCTTCCGTCGTACTTGTGATAACAGTGTAACAGTGTTACCGAGACAAATCTGTTCCATCTTCCATATCGTTTCAGCACATCCGGGAATACCGATGACCCACTTCATCTTAGACCATCCCACCTCCAAACGTTGGCGTTGGCGTTGACGTTGGCGGTACTCGTGGAAACGTTTAAACTAATGGACATTAGAAGAGAACGTGAAGCGCAGTATTTCTATGAATTTAATATGTTTTGTATTTATATACTTTAATTCATTTTCTATAATAATTGGTATCTGATAATAATATATTTTGTCTTTGCTTTTTTAAATAATATAAGACGAGTTTAAAAAGGAAGAGGTTATCAATATGATAACATTTTTTTATAAATGCTGGTTGCATTATAGTAGCCAATATACTCTAAACAATTTATTCTTTCAATCGATAAAAGTAATATAAGATGGAATAGTTGGTACGCCATCATATCGCACTTAAAATTGGCCCGATAGCCAGACATATTACTTGAGAAACCCAAGAGTATTTCCGTTTTCCTGATTAAATGAAATATCTTCGTAGATGCTGCACAATTATGTAGGTCGTTTAGGACAAAAAATCTATATCTCAATCGTAGAAATGTACATTTTTCTTCCAAAGACAAAATCAAAACTTGAATGAAACTTAATTTTCTGAAACTTCTACTTTATTTTGCTTTACAAAACTTGTAAAGCAAAATAATATTTAACATTTTTCACTTCTCTCCAAGTCAAATGAAACTTTAGCTCAATAATATTTCTCATACGAACAGTACGTGAACTTGCTAACTGTTACAATTTGAACAACGGTTGGCAAAGTTCTTGAATTATATTAAACTGTACCGCATAAGATCCATGGACAACTTAAGCATGGCCAAACATATCTGTCAGTAACTAACTTGCATTATATAAGCTCTACCGTACATTATATTACCATATTATTACAGTACGCCACGAGGCCAGTCGTGGCGCAGTGGCACAAAGTGTGACTAAAAACGCAACTGCTTATTGGTTCGATCTCCACGCGGGGAAACGAAATATTTATTTACATTTATATTTTTATTTCTTCGTTTGGTGTCGAGACAAAGTGCGGCGTTGAGTTCCGCCACTCAATACGCCTCCAGAATTCGGCGGAAAATTGGGAACAGAGTGTCTTAACACTAGATTCCCTCTGCCTACCCCTGTTGTGTGAATACGTTAAACTGAAAAACATGCATATTACAAACTAATGTATTCTAGTTATATAATTTATTTTTAACAGGCATAGAATGTAAAAAAAAATTATAACTTTAATATCGATATAAAAAATTAAAACTCAGAGAAATATCAATTACAGACAACTTTATGTTAAAAAACCACGCGTGGTCACGACTAGACGTTTATCCCATTTAGAACCGGAGTATAGGAATAGAAAATGAATCAAGTTTAATTGTACTGGAGATTTTTATGCCACATGAATTAATTTCTGTATATTTTACCACTAGACTGTTGGTGATTTTTTTTTGTATTTCATTTCAAATGAAAGAAACATTTAAATATTTTAAATGACGAACAACACAGTCATAAACTGCAATATTAGTAAATAACATTATTATATCTCGAAATGGGTTAAATGATTAAATTGAAATATTAATAAATTATATGATTATATCTCGAAATGGGTTAAACGATTAAATTATCAAGCAACGTGGTCTTATAAATATTAAGAGCCTACAAATTCATAATAACGCTATAAATTAAACCGCTTAACCTAGTTAGCTCTATATTTCCGACTGTACCACAGTCGAATAGATATATAATGTGCTATCCACGAATATATTCTGCTTATAAGTCCATTGAGACCACTCGTGGCTCAGGGGCACAAGCTCGCGATTGTAAACACGACAGGCTGTGAGTTCTATATTTTCGCTAGAAAATAATTAATATTTAATTAATTTCCTCGTGTGGAAATCGCACCCACAACCAGTCGCGTTTATGACCCTGCGCCACAACTGGCCGCTTAAACATAAGAAGTTAAAAGTCAAATTTATTTAATAACAATACCATTAGAAGGTATTTTGTAACGTTTCGTAACACGCCTTCTTGCGCTCTTGTAAATTGCTCACCCGAGGTGACAAGCAACGCTTACATCATATTTAATACGTATGAACCCACTAAGTTAAACAATGTATTTTATAATTATAGCTGTACTATGTGCATATACATATAATATATATAGTTATGATATTTCAAAACAATAATAGATAAAAATCTTTTTAATAGATAAAAAACAAAGCATAAGATCACAAATCCTATAAGCTATAAACGCCTACAAACATATTAGGAGCAAATAATATTTTTTACACTTCACTATATTAGATTTGCAGGCACTTATGATTAAAAGGTATCTGACAGTGTTAAAACCATGCTAATTGTCTGGAAATGAATAACGTCATATCTAATATTATTCCTAAGAAAATATTTAAAAAATTAAACTTTAAACTTAACGAAAGTTAGGTACCATTTTTTGCATCTTAGTTACCTAATAACTGCCATAGTAACCACCCAAGATCCATATTCCCTAATAGTACTTACCAGTGTTGGGTGTATGCGCACAGTAACTTTCAGGCTTTATAAAATAACGAAGGCCTGGCCATACTGTGCTACTATTAGCTCTCTCACTATAATGCATATGTGGCAAATACGTGGACTACGTCAGGTGTCGTAGAATACTACAGTCGTAAAACGATATCGCCAACGTTTAGCGTAGGACGCGTTTAGAATGTTTATAAAGTCTAAAACCAGACGCAAAATGTAAACTAAATCGAAACAATTGTCTATTAATGCTTAAATTATAAACAATTTTTTGTTAAGTGCAAAGTTTAATATTTATTAGAAACTTGAAATTGAGTAGTTTTTATTGTGTTTATTTTGTTTCTTTAAGACCATTCCACGAAATTTAAACAGATACGATTCACAATTCCTGTTAATCGCGCAAACGCCAATATACGTTTAAGTAACAAGTGCCAAAAAAATTAAGGAAGAAAAAAAGATGTCCGATAAAGATAATAAAATGGAAAAGTTAAAAAACTGTTTCATTAAATTACATGATAAAATACAAGATCGTGTAGACGATTTACACGATCAGATACAAAATCGAGTGGAAAAAACTAAATTTCCTAAATTTGTGTCACATATGTCTGAAGAAAGGCGTTCAGTGGAAAGCTTAGAGAGAGAGACGGATGAGAAGTCTTTAACAGAATCAACAGAAACACAGAAAGATCGAAGCTCCAGTATACCCTCAGTAATTATAGATGAGCCTAATTTAAACGACACTAGACAAATTTGTAAGGATTTTCTCACTATTGAAAAAAATGGTGTGCTTTATAGAAGATGTCTCTCCACTTCTAACCTTACGTTTGATAATGAATCTAATTTGTATAGTTCCAGCGACTCTTGCTTTTCCTGTCTCTCTTCGAGTGACGAAAGGTAAATACCCACTACATTTTATAATATATCAATTACAATAATATTTCGTTAGGAATAATTTACCTTACCTAATAATTTACGTTACATAAGGTAAATAATTAGGTAAGGTAAATTTACCGTAGCCATAATTCAAGTATCTATTGGGTAAAGCTAAGTTATCTTATTTAACTTACAATGTACAATAATGTTATCGTTATGTAAAGTTTACGTTTAATGGAAGAGATAACGGTATTGATAAATGAGTTATAGCTTTTGTGTGTAGATAAATAAAGGTACGTCCTATTGTGATAGTGTTATACCTATAAGCCGATTTTTTATAGTAAACATCATATTACGTTGTTTGTATACATTCTAAAAATAAACAAGAAAAATAATCTAACCGTGCTAAGAACTAGATTGCTATTTTTGTAATTTTAATAACTAGAATTTGAGGCCAGTCGCGGCGCAGCGACACGAAGTGTGACTGTAAAACCGACTGCTTGTGGGTTCGATCCCCACTCGAGGAGATGAAATATTTACTTAAATTTATAATTCCATTTCTTCGCTCTGGTGTCGAGGTTAAGCGCGGCGTTGAGTTCTGCCACTCAACACGCAATGTCTCCAAAATTCGGCAGAAAGTGGGGAACGGAGTGTCTTAACCCTAGGTTCCCTCTGCCTACCCTGCTGTGTGCGGGATACAGCGTGAAGCTGATTTTTTATTCAATAACTAGAATGTATTTCAACCACTTCTTAATAGATCCTAAAATAGAAGATCCATTTGCGATAATATAACGGGTGTATGTTTTATTTATGGGAATAAATAACACGAAGGTATAAACTCGCGGTCTAGATGTACCGCAACATTTACGTAATTGTATAAAATTGCAAATGCAAGGAGGAGCACATACGATATTTCGTTTCCATTTCATATTTTATACCTTTCAACTGCCACTAAGCTGCTACTACTTTTGATATACAATAATATCTTAAAATTTATCCCAATATTTAATACATTTTGTAACCCATCTAAGAGGACAGTACCTCAACCAATTATTGTATACTATATAAGTGTTTAAATTAAGTTATTATTATTTATTAATATAGACAAATTGAAATGTAGTATTTACTTTCTTAAATAAAATTGTTGAGTTTTCCTTAAAGTTCATAATTTTAACGGTTTTTATTTATATATAATGCATTAAATAATTATACTTGTTGTACGTTGGATTAATAATTATAATAAACCAATAATTTATTACTTAATATAAATATTTTTTAAAAGTCGTTTGAAGTCTTATTTGATTATGTTGGTGTTAAAAGGTAATATATTTCTAAAATCTTTCAAAAGAAATATGCCGTTTAAATGACATATGGACTCTCTTTGGTATATATAATATTTATATACTTTTCTTCTTATAATAATCTTTTAAATACATATATTTTCCTCACAGAACATCACAGATAAGGCCCCGTGCAGGCAGCCTCCCTCCTGGCCCAAGCCTCGATATTCCAACAGCTATCAACACCTGTTCAGAATTGATTGAGAAAATTGGCAACCGCTTCCCACGACTTAAAAGGGAAGGGGACAGGATTCATAGGGTATTGATTGGTGGCGGTCGCATGTCTGTGTTCTACGTGTGCTAACAATATACTTGGGCTTTGAATTTTGCAATAAAATTATTAACAAAATATATTAGTGCAAAGTACTTGAATTGCAGAACAAATAAATTGTTCAGTTACCATATAAATATGACTTGATATTCGATATATTCCTTCTTGATAGCCAAATCACTTTAAATACTGATTAGAATATAAATTTTAATTATTTTTTGTCAAACGATTTTATGAACTATTGTAACTTTTTATATGTTAATTAAATAATACATACAATAATAAAAATATTTATATATCATATTCATCAATTCAAACAAAAATAAAAAGTACAATCCTCATGAATATTGAAATCTATGCCGCCATTATGCAGAATATGCAAATATGTTAATACACAATACTATTTTAAAACGTTTGTACTGTAATAGCTATTAAAACTTTAATTGGTAAACTAGTAGGGACTCAGCTTTTATTTTTAACAGCTTTCAGCTTTAATTCGGTTGAATGTAAAAACTAAAAGCGGTTATCAATTACACGGAGTCTGTTGTGACGTCATACTTTGAATATGAACGTAATTAAAATGACCATTTCTCTGATCAATGAAACAATGAAAGCACTTGCTAGTTCAATAAGTTGAAGGTGCAATTGCTAAGAGCAAGCTAACCGAGATCATTCACTATAGAGGACTAGACCACAACTCCTAAAAGTAATTCTGGTTGTATCTTTACGAAAAAAATCGTGGCATTTCAATATATAAAATATATTATGCTATTTCGATGCTCACTACTGACAACTAACAATTTAATAAAAAAAAAAAAACAATTTCGCTACTTTTTCCGCATAGCAGAATAGGTAGAGACAACATAGTGTCAAATCACTCCGTTCTTCGCTTTCTATCCGGATTCGAGACAATGTTTGTTGTTACGTGAATAACTTACATACTTACTAACATTCATAAAATATTAAATGTGTAACAAGGAGTATAAAATTTAATTAATTTATTTTTTTATTAAAAAGAAATTACTTTCTTCTTATTTGTGTTACTCTGTAATTCATCTCTCATTCACAGACTCGTGCCTAATAGCATTTCTTTTCCAGTATCTACTGAAAAATACAAGACTAAGCGACGTGAACAAGCGGCTGAAAGCTCAAATATGGAGTTCAGTTGTGACGATAGTTTTAGTGGAGGCGAAGAATCTCCCTGCTATGGACTTAGATACTAGATCCAGTGACCCTTATTGTAAATTTAGGTAATATTACTCTGTTAGAGATTTACTTTTACTAGCAAAACTAAAAAAAATATTATTTTTTTAGAAATTGTATCTTTGAATGTTGAATATTGAATTCCAATATCATTCTATAGGTAATTAATTAACTTAAAACCAACTTTATATTAAATTAAGTTTAATTACTTTAATAAATGCTCTATAGATATTTTCATATTTAGAAGAATTTGTAGCGACAAAACTGTTTCCTAGTACTTTACATGGTACTTTACTGACTTCTGAAACGTCAATTATAATAAAAGCTACAAAAGATAAACATGCTTTTGTATTATATTTCAAATAATATACATACGCTACGTTTGGAGACATTTAAGTAATTTAGATTTTGGGTAAAAACAAAGTAAATGCAGAGATTACTTAACTGTGTTACAACGTACGATATTATTGTATGCATTTGTTCATTTTCTTATATTTTAATTTCCTCTTACATTACATTTTGCGCTATTTATAAGCTGTTCCCATTTCCTAAAGTTATTCAACACGCAAACCTTTTTGTAATATTCCCCAAATATACACTTTATTATCATATAATGCGGGTGTCAGGTCGCGTACCTGCCTGTATTATTAGACTACGAAATGAAATATCATTTACATAAAGAACACGGCTTATTCAAAAGTTGCCAAAGTCCCTTTATATTATAAATTATTTCACCTTGTTTACTATGCTGATAGACGCTGGTTCAATTCTGGCGAGGTAAACACTATTTTTTTATATATCTGCCATATTATTTTGCTTATAATCAAGCCAATATTTTTATACGACGCTAGAAGATAAAATAATGAATTATATACAGGTCCTTAACTTTAACAAAATATTATTTAACAGATTAGGTAATGAAAAATACAAGAGTAAAGTGGTATGGAAAACTTTACATCCATCTTGGTTAGAGCAGTTCGATCTACATTTATACGACGACCAGGAACAAATTTTAGAAGTGACAGTTTGGGATAAGGACAAACAAACCAAAGATGATTTTATAGGGAGGTATGTAAAGTTCACTAATAACAATAAAATATATATATTATTTACCAGTCAAATAAAGAAAAAAATAAATAAATCAGCTTCACGCTGTATCCTGCACACAGCAGGGAGGCATAGGGAACCTATTAAGTCTCTCCGTTCCCCACTTTGTTACGAATTCTGGGGGAATTGCGTGTTGAGTGGTGGAGTTAAACGCCGCGCTTTGCCTCTACAGCAGAAGAAAGAAATGAAAATATATATTTAAATAAATATTTAATTTCCTTGAGTGGGGATCGAACCTACAATCAGTCGCGTTTAGTCACACTTTGTGCCCCTGCGCCACGATTTACCAGTCAATTTCATAAAATATGGTCAATATATTGTTAATAAGTGAGAGATCGGCGTTCGACAGCATTATTTTGATGTAGATGGAAAGGATGAAAATTTAAAGTGATTTGAATTAATATAAAATGAGAGTTTTTTAAATATACTTACTTCGGGGAGAATGGGTTAAAATATAATATTTAATGTGAATTATGTAGAGCTTCCAAGAACGACCTTAATATTTTATTTATTGCAGGTGTACCATAGACTTATCCATGCTTGAAAGAGAAATAACACACAATATATGGCAAGATTTAGAAGATGGGAACGGACAGATATTTTTACTATTAACAATAAGCGGCACAACGCAATCGGAGACGATCACAGACCTCGCGAGTTATAGAGAAAACCCTAGAGATATTGAAATTATTGAAAACCGATATGTAAGTCTATTAAGGTTTTTAAACGTTTGACATCCATTATCTTATAAAAGTGATGTAACATTTTATATATTTTGTTATTATGTTAAGTTCAAGGCCCAATACAGATTACCATTTTTTAGAGTTGTCTGCCTTTTGCTTTTTTCTTGTCCATTCCAGATGATTTGTACTGTTAGTTAGTTTATTTAACCTACAAATGTTTCTTAAATGAAGTTTTGAACCACAATATCGACGCAATAAGTATATATTAATTATTTAAAGGTACTCAAACATAAAACCAATCTTCATCAAGTCTTATTCATCTTAAAAATAACACCCAGCATTTATATTACTTACCCGAAACCACAAATCTTAGCCACAATACAATCTTAAAAAAAAATTGAGCCAGTCTATTGAAACTACACGTTGGCTCTATCCCAATCCTAACATTAGTGAATGCCACGTCTTTGAAACCCGCTTTCAGTGTACCAAACCCTTTGTGCAGAATTCAAAAGCGTATTGAAGTGCTATCATTACCTTATCACGAGACACAAGATGCTCGAAGGTTTTTGTCATATGGAACTCTACCTTTTGTATAGGAAATACTTATTAAATGACAGGGATGTGTGGGGGAAATATTGAGTGTGACGTATCCTTCCTTAATAACTTTCATAGTCGTTTACAATTCAGTTGTATTTTTTAATGAAACTCTTAAATTGGATTTATTTAAAATGTGAAAAAATCGCGAAAATCAAAGATTTTTCATAAAAACGAAAGATTGAACAACTTCAATTGTAATTGTCATCTGTGGTATACCTTATTCAATTGATTAGAGTTTGACAACGCTTAAATAATAAAAAAACAAATAAGAGTAGGTATATGCCAGTACAGACTTAAGTATGATATGGAAAATAGTCTTTTCTAAATATCAAAAAGTTTTTAATCCTAATAAATTAATTGTATTTAAAGGTAAAAAAAATATTTAAGTCCTTTCATCATAACAATTTTTCATTTGAGATAAATCAATATTATTTACTTATTTTTCATTTCCAATACAACTGTAGGCGTGGTATCATCTAAACGAGGCTTCGAGCGGCGTCGGGTGGCTGTGTGTAAAAGTGTACGGTGCAAAGGGACTGGCGGCGGCGGACTTGGGCGGGAAGTCGGACCCCTTCTGTGTATTAGAACTGGGAAATGCGAGACTGCAAACGCATACCGAATACAAAACGCTTACACCAAATTGGATGAAGATTTTTACCTTGTGAGTATTATTTTGTTTTGTTTCGAGTAGTACTTTGTTACATGGTTTTATGAAGGGGAACATATAAATGTTTTGGACACGTAAATATTGTTAGATTTTAGAGCTTTACCTTTATTTTCTACGAAAACGTATCTTTACAACGCGTATTTTTGTGAGTTTTTTTTCTGTTTTACGCTGAATCCCGCATATAGTAGGATAGAAAGAAGGAACCTAGAGTAAAGATACTACGTTCCCCATTTATCAAGACATTCGATGTTCCGTTGCGGAACAACACAACATTGTCTTGATACGAAATGAAAATAATTAATTAGGAATCGAACCTACTACCATCGCGTTAACAGACACACACTATACCGTTACGCCACGACGACGCGACGGTCCTTTTTCATGAGTAAAACATATTATTTCTCATTATTATACTAATGTTATACGTTTTAGCACAGTTAAAGACATAAGTTCAACATTAGACTTAACAGTATACGACGAAGATCACGACCACAAAGTAGAGTTCCTCGGGAAACTGGCTGTACCATTATTAAATATCCGCAACGGGGAGAAACGGTGGTTCGCTTTGAAAGACAAGAAAATGAGGGCGAGAGCGAAAGGGAATTATCCACAAATATTATTGGAAATGAGCGTTATTTGGAATCCGGTAAGCGAAAATAAATGTATGTTTGCTTGTTTTTAATCAGTTAGTAATGAAGTTATGGACGTGTCTTCAAACAAGGTAGAGTAATTTTAAAATATCCAAGTACTTATACTTACAGACAGATGTTTTGTCTTAGGGTTCGTACATGGCAATATTCAATAAAAAAAGTATGCAGCGTGGAGCTTCCTGTTCACATACATTTAGCTATACGCATATGTTAAATTAAAACACTATATTATATATAATATCCACAGCAGAAATGCTGAGTATCGATCATGTAGTCTAATTGCCTCGTAGAGCGTACAGCGTGGCTGGAAGCGCAAAAGTTCTACTCGCTCCTAGAAAGTATTACGCTTTGGAAAATAAAATAAAATTTGCTTAAGTTTTACAAGAATTTTGTCTTTGAAACGACATTTTATTTGACTTGTACATGAAAAATAATTAAATCCGGACTTCAGTCAATTTTTATATATATTAAAAACATTGTATCCCGCAAAGTACTAGTATCTAGAGACAAGACCCTCTGTCCTCTATCTTCTTTCTGTCACAATGCTTATTAAGAAGCGAGATTCAACGCCGTATTTTATCTTATCATATCATGGAACTTATATATTCTATGAATATAAAATAATTCCCGAGTGAGAATTGAAATTGACACTATCAGACACGTCCCAACTGCGACACGTTGGCGTCAATGCCAATAGAACTCAATTTATTCAATAACTCATCTGTTCGTATTTCTATGTTCTTAGTTAAAATTAAATATATATATATGTACTCGTGCATATATGAATTTCTTCTTTCTTTTTTATTTATATATATTAAAATAAAAAAAATCAGCTTCACGCTGTATCCCGCATACAGCAGGGTAGGCAGAGGGAACCTAGTGTTAAGACACTCCGTTCCCCACTTTCTGCCGATTTCTGGAGGCATTGCGTGTTGAGTGGCAGAACTCAACGCCGCGCTTTGCCTCGACACCAGAGCGAAGAAATGGAAATATAAATTTAAGTAAATATTTCATTTCATTAAGTAAATATTTCAATTTTATATATATTATTTTCCTATATTATTTTTTACGTTGAATATTTTTTTAGATATAAAAATATACACTTAATATGGATCTAAAAAACATCTAGGAGTCGGCAAAACCGTAAAACTCCTATACCTCTTCCTTTTTTTTCTTTTCTCTTTCTCTCGTAGGTAATTTAATGTATATTTAAATTTATTGCAGCTTAAAGGTGCAATTAGAGTCGTAAATCCGAAGGAGCCAAAATATATGCATCAAGAAGCGAAATTCAAGAGGCAATTGTTCGTCAGGAATGTCATGAGACTGAAAGCCATTATTATGTGGTTTATAGAAGTTGGTAAAATATTACAGTAAGTTATTTCAGTTTAAATTTACCTATATATACCAGTAATACCTTGCATATTTTTCTCTCAAAATAGTTTTTTAATTTTAATTATTTATCTGTGTTAAACATAAAGATTAAAATATTATTAAAAAGGGGCCGTTCAAATATTACGTAAGCAGTTTTTTTGCAATTACAGTGCTTACGTAATACTTGAACGGCCAAACACAAAGGCCAAAAGCGACGTTTTTAAATTACTTATTAATGTTAGTTTTTTTATTAATAATTTTAAAGTATTTAAACTTGTAACAGTCACTACGTTTCCACAAACGAAATTTAAATCTAAAATGTAATAAATTTTCAGGGATTGCTTCGAATGGGAATCCAGGCTTCGATCGTTCCTAGGTTTACTAGCGTGGTTAGCATTTTGTTATTATTACCAAATGTGGATGCTACCATTTTTATTGCTGGTTTTCTTTACGAGAAATTGGTTGATATATAGACTTACAGGTATTCTTAATATATAATATTTATGTAATTATTTCAATTCGTTTGTTACATAATATACAATCATATGTAGATATTTTTTTTTATATTTTGTTTCTAATTTTTATATCTCATAAGTCGCTTTACGAGTATATTTGAATTAAGTATAGATAAACCACACGATAATTAAACTTCACAATTGATTCAAAATATTTCTTTTAAGTTATGCAAAACTTTTTTTTATATAAAAAGAAAATAACAATACAGTAAATTTCCACAAAACATGATTTTTTGAAAACATAGCAATTTTTATGTAGTTAGATTTTAATTTGTAGATAGATTTTAAGTAAACATATTTTAGTTAAGCTTTTTTTATTTTATAGTTCAATTTAAACGTTCCCGTAACCCTTGGGAGTGTTTGAAACAGTTGTTTTGTAGTAAGTTATATTATTGCATGAATTTACTTGAAAAAATATTATATTAGCTTGTAAACAGCTTCATTATTTTAAATATATGTCGTAATCTTAAAACCAGTTTCCACAACGCGGAGAGGGCCCATTAAGAACTATGTATGTTGAACTCACAAAAGTAGACTGCATTCTCGTATTTCCACTAACAAATAATCAGGCCAGTCGTGGCGCAGGGGCACAAAGAGTGACTGTAAAATCGACTGGTTGTGGATTCAATCCCCACTCGAGGAAATGAAATATTTATTTACTTTTACATTTTCATTTCTTCGTTCTGGTGTCGAATCAAAAGCGCGGCGTTGAGTTCCGCCACTCAACACGCAATGCTTCCTGAACTCTGCGGAAAACGGGGAACGGTGTGTCTTAACACTAGATTCCCTTTGCCTACCTTGCTGTGTGCGGGATACAGCGTGAAGCTGCTTATTTGTTTAAATAGTCAGTTGGAAAGGACCGAACGAACCGAAAACGTTAAAAAGTACTCGCTTAGTTCTATGGAGCGGAACGGAGTAATAATAAAATATCATTTGTTGGTGGAAATGTTAAACTATTTTATTTAAATAGGAGTCTGTTCCACCTAAACCCGCTCATTTCTCTTTCGTGGTGGACACAGGGTTTTATTTTTATTTTTAAAATGAATTATACTTGCGTATGAAACAGACTTGGTTATGCCAAATAGGTTCATTTATAAAGTAGTTTATCTTCATTACAAAAAAAATACAAAGTTACATTAAAAATGAAGCATTAAACTAGAATTATATTTCATAGCTCTTATAAATGTTCATTTTAAAAAAGATTTTTTGTTAAAGATTTTGTGTTGTGGGATTATAGGTGAGATGCGAATGCGGAAGTAAAGGTTCTTCGTTGGGGATAAAAACAATAGGACACATAAAAGTGCCCTAATATAAATTGTTATTAATAAAAAAAACCTAACAAATATTATTAATTATCATCAACATAAAATATGTAAAAGAAAAATAAAAAAAAAATGTTTTTTGAATCTATTTGGCATAATTAACGTTTCATATTTATGTCGTTTTGTATTATACTTAAATATAAAACTTACTATTTATATATTAAACGATGTGGCGAGGCACATAATAAAAATATTAAATATAATATAAAATAATAAAAATATTATTAAATCCGATCCAATCATTCTTTAAAAGTGCAAAGTTTACATAAACATAATCTAGAGGCATAATAAATTGGTGCTTCGTCATACAATTATGAAATTTATTATATTTATACAATATTTGTGAAGTTCAATAAATGTTGTGATGATAACAACTACTGGAAAGTTGCTTTTATTTTATATTATCTATATATGATTTATAATTTTCAGGAGGTAATCCGTTATTGTTGCCTGTTGATGATGATGATTTGTTGGCTGAAGAAGATGATGAAGAGGAGGTGGATAAGGTAATAATAATTTACAGTACTGACGACGAGTTGTAGCCGTTGTGTGGACTGGAGTTAGCTGTAAATGGATGCGCACATTTTATTGTAGGAATTTTCTTATTATATTATCTGAACTTTCTGAGTAAACTATGCGTTAAAATTCAGAAAGTTCAGAGCGGCCGCAACTTTTCGACCCTCATAAAGTGTTTCGATAATAAAATGATTTAGACTCTATATTTTTTTTATTTTAATCAACATTTAAATCAATAAAAATCCTTTCATTTTGAAAAATTACAATTTAATTTAAATTTTGAAACTGACTTATCTTTTACTTATATTAATTACTAATATGTAACGATATGATTTGGCACATTTAAATATTTTTAACAGGAAGAAAAGAAATCTTTAAAGGAAAGGCTACAAGCAATACAAGAAGTGACACAATCTGTGCAGAACGCTATCGGCTATGTTGCTTCTTTAGGAGAGGCAGTGAAAAAGTAAGTAGTGCTCAAATGAGACATTTCTAGTTAATAATTAATAATGAGGAGAACTATTCATAGATAAATAGCTGCTTCCTTCGCTTACTGCAATCATAAACAAAAATAAACCTCTTTGGAGTAAAAAGACCATTTTTAGCGATATTCTTAGCTTAACATTACTATATAAATAAAAAAAAACTACTAAATAAACTACAAAATGCAGATAAATAATATGTTTATAAATGATATAAAAAGTAAAGTTAGATATTAAAAACATTATATTTTTTCAGCTTAATGAACTTTACAGTGCCATATCTTAGTTATATAGCGATAATTATGTTGGTGGGCGCCATGTTCGTGCTTTACTTGATACCTTTGAGATATCTTCTTATGGCGTGGGGTAAGTTTTCTGTTTATATTATATGCAATATAAAATTTATATATAGGAAATATTACCGTTAAACCACTATGTACATCATCTCACTCAATTTTTTCTTTATCCGTAATTTTATGTATCAATACTACATCATTTTATAGCGGTTCATAAAATACACTTATCTTCCAAATTTCAACCATATAGTACTCATAGTTTCAGATTAAAGTGAATGACATACAGGCGAACAAATGGACATGACGCAATTATAAGGTTTTGCTTGCCATTTGGCTTGGTCATTTTAATAAATAAATCTAATACAAGTATATATAAAAACATTTTAAAACAAAACATATCACTGTATAATTATACAAAAATTCTTATATTTATCTCTATGGTTTATAGACATGGTTCTTTTGATCAGTCAAGTTACTGAGAATTTAATTTTTATTTTTATTTTTAAATTATCGCAAATATTACATAGTTTTGTTCTTCACAGTAGTTAAATGAACCAATCGCATTATGATGTCCAGTTATTCTTAATTTTTTTTAAGTGTTTACACTCATCCTATGTGTAAACTTATAAATAATTATTAAAATTGCATTTCTATATTATATTCTAAATATCTTTAGGAATGACGTATGGCGTATTTTTATAGTTTTGGTCTATGAGTATCCTTACGCGGAAATTGTATCTCGATTCGATCTCCAGTCAGGGAATAAGAATTACTCAAGTGGGGATCGAACCCATAAGCAGTCACGTTTAAAATCACACATTTGAGCCCCTACGCCACGACTGACTTTTTTAATAAATAGCAAGTATTAGTTATAAGTTAGCCTATATAATTTAATTTCAAGCTAGTAAAAGCAAGTAAATTACAGTGTTTAATTATTATTAAAATCTGTTTAAAATTATTTTCATTTTTCCTGTCTTGTAACTAAAGTGTGTATTTAAAAACTGCTTTCAATTCTGAGATCGGACTTGAGATGCAATTTTCATTCACACATTATTAAAACAGCATCTCAAGATTAAAATGTCTGATTCTCTCTAATGTGCAGGTAAAAGTTTTAAAAAATCTACTATTACAGGTATTAATAAATTTACTAGGAAAATTCTACGACCACACACAATACCAAACAATGAAGTTTTAGATTTACTATCAAGAGTGCCGGATGATGAAGCATTGGTAAGTTTGTTGTGCTAAAAAAGTAATACAACAATAAATTAAGAAAAGAAACAAAAAGATTAATATTATTTTAAGTTAATAATGTAAACGTGAATTCCAAATGTACATCTATTGCATCAAATTATAGTCAGTTTCACGCTGTAACCCGCATATAGCAGAGCGAACCGAGTGTTAAGACACTCCGTTCCCCACTTTCCGCAGAAAACAATAAATATTCAAGTAACTAAGTTAAGTTAAATGAATCTAGTAATATAACAAATTTTCTTATTTTAGTTGGATGTACGAGAAATTAAACCACATCCGCCAAGCGATAATCGACGAGACGCAAGAAAAAAACACAAAGCGGCGTAAAACAAGAAAATAATGTTAAAAATTCACAGTTATTTTTTTATCACTCACAATTGTATTTATTTTTATAGTTTTCTCACATTTATGAAATTTAAATGACTTTATAAAATTTTAATTACTATTTAATTGGCGCTTATTTTTTAAATTTTAGGGTTGCCAAATGTTTATTCATTTTACCTCAAAGGTACTATTGGTAATATTTAGTTCAACATGTACGGTAACTGTAAATGTTAATTAAATCTGAACTTGTAGTATTTATTTTAACGTCCATTAGGTATTATCATAGAATAAGCAAATGTTTTATAGCAATTCATATTTTTTCAATATTAAAGATCATACACTTGGCTCGATTTATTCTTAAAATAATATAAATTATTTTCAAAGCTTATGTAAATATAATATAACAACGGAACTTATAATTTTATATACTTATGTTATTAAACAGAAAAAAAATATTTATGCAGAATTTTTATATCCGTATCTTACTTTCCTTAGCTAATCAAAAAGTATGACGTATAAGGTACGTAGTATAACTTTTTGTTCATAATGCTATTTATAAATTACCAAAATTATAATTAATAAATCATAAATAATTTGCTTAATTATCATTAAGTAATTTTAATTTATTCTACTATTTATTAAAATAATATAAGCAATATTGAAATATTTTTGCGTGGTATAATCTGTGATTTAAAAGATCTTAGTTCATAATAGTTTTAACTTTTAAGTGTATACAGTAAAATCAAACTGCATTATATTATTATGGCATAAAATGTATTAATTGCATAATTAAAATAAAAAAATCTTAAAGGTTAATAATTTTAATAATCAATTGTATTACATTATATTTTTTATGTAAAAGAACATTATAATTATTATAAAATCTTTTTGTTGGAAATATATACATATATACATGCTAATTCTCTAATGTTATAATTTTTAAAACTTATATTTTAAACCAATTAAAAAAATCTTTCCAATTTGTAGACTTAAGCGTTTTAGATAGATTTCGCTAGTTACGTGTATTAGATCACAAATGCTTACAACATAAGCAATTATAATATATAAAAAAAATATCAAAACATAATTATAAGGATGTATATAATCAAATTATTAATACAGGTAGTTAGAATTTTTTAAAATGTACCATTGTTTTTATAAAAATTGTTATATTTTTTGTTAGTGTTTGTAATTTCAGAAAAAATATTAATAATTTTCACTAGAAAATCACAATAGCATAAGACTGAGACCAATCTCATTAAATGTTAGATGTCATCAAAATAATAAATAAATTCTTTATATTACAGATTTATACAGTAGTGATTTGTGAATATGAAATTTTACTAACTTGAAATACTAACTTAAAATTTAATTAAGTATATTAAAACTACTGTATATTAGAAAGATTTTCATTACAATTATCTCTTGATATCTTTTTGTAAAATTTACAGCATTTTGATTTGTTAAATATAAAAATCTATATAGGTACAAAGAGATTATTAAAAATTCTTGGCAAGGCATAACTATAGTTCTGAAAAAATTATGAAAAATATGTACCTATGCAATGAAGCATAGTTTAGCCTTGAACAAAATATATCTTGAATAAAATATATATATTTGTTGAATTTAAAATACATGTTATAAAATTATCTAGTCATGCTTTATCACAATTATAAATTTAGTTCCAGAAAATATTAATTTCGCTATCGCACAAAATATGGAGCACTTTTTCACTCAATAAGCACATCTAGCACGTTTTAATGTTGTCTTCTATTTACAAAATCGCATTGTGATATAAATATATAATATAGCATTCAGTATTTTTAACTAATTTTACTGTTTAATAATTAATATTATTGAATGTGGATATATCACGAACACTTTTTTTGTAAACATTGTCTTCCAATGCGGAAACTATTTATTTTGTGAAAAAATCAATTTTTGTTTTCAAAATATACTTTGTTATTTTTATAGAAAAATTGAAACAGAAAATCCTAATTTCATGTTTTTTTTTTATTGATTTTGCTTGTAACAATATTTAGCACAATAATTATAGCTTTCATCAAAATATGTTTCTTTTTATAAGACAAGCAGTGATAACTAATGTTAACGCTTTTCATATTTTACGGAAATTAAAAGAATATTATTCAAAGAAACTTCAGAGTTTTAATTTTAATTTTCAAAAATCTGCTTTACGTATTCCGAACACAGCAGAGAAGACAGACGAAGATTGACGCCGAACTTTGCCTCAACACCAGGGCGAAGAAATGAAAATATAAAATATTTCAATTCCTCGAGTGAGGATCGAATCCATAAGCAGTCACGTTTAAAATCACACATTTGAACCCCTACGCCACGATGGACCTTTTTAATAAATAGCAAGTATTATATAAGTTGGCCTATATAATTTAATTTCAAGCTAGTAAAAGCAAGTAAATTACAGTGTTTAATTATTATTAAAATCCGAAGGGTTATCAGGCTCAGAAAATTGAAAGAACTTATTTATTTAGAGTCTAGAGACGACTGTAGAGTAAGTCAAGTAAGTTATGTAAAAAAGCGAAAGGCGGTGATATGTTTCATTTTATAATTCTCTAAAAATGTAGAATTTCAATGCATATAAATAACTATTAAAAATCTCTAAGCGCATATTTTTTTCTATATAGTTAAGAAATATTTTTATCTTTTAAAAAATGAATTTCAGTTTTCATTCGTAAAAATCTCAATATTTAAGTTTATCTAAGAATTGGAATTTAATATAAAGTTAATATTTTCATTATAAATGTAGCCAGCACTTAAGTAAAAAACGTCAAACAAATAATCAACTTGTGTTGACTGCTTTATTTTTATAATTTTTCCATACAATATATGAAAAGCTGCATATTTAAAAAAGCAATATTTTTTATTTTATATTCATGTACAGTACCATAAAAAAATAGTACAAAAAATAAAATAGAAGAAATCATATATTTGTATATGGCAACATATAATGGCCACCATTGTCATTTTAATATTCTGTCATTTCATTGGCCATTGTCAATGAGTCGTGGCCGCCGGACTCGTGCCAAATACATTTCCATACACCCCTGATTTTTTTACCAAAATGACTTCCAAATTACAGGAATATAAAGACACTATAGAGCGCCACTTGAATGACAAAAACAGTCCATGGGCAAAATACTTTGAAGTAGCTGAAAAGAAGAGCGGTGTGAGCAGGGTATATATATTTCTCGGTAAGTCCTTTTTTTTTCTTATTGAGTTTATTTATATCTTTAGCAATTATTTGACGTTTATTTTGTCGCAGGGTTGGTCGCATTCACCGGTTTATATTTAGTGTTTGGTTTCGGCGCGGAGTTGATATGCAATTCTATTGGATTCGTGTACCCAGCGTACATGTCGATGAAGGCGTTAGAATCGCCTGTAAAAGATGATGATACAAAGTGGCTAACATACTGGGTGGTATACGCTTGCTTCTCTATCGTCGAGTACTTTTCCGATTTTATCGTCGGCTGGTTCCCATTGTACTGGCTGATAAAGGTTAGTTGAAAATATGCTACTTTTAAATTTCACCATGTGGTCACTTTATTCGGTCCTATCTATTTTTAATTTATTAGGACATAATTGCGGTTTTAATGCTGATATAACTGTTAATGTTCAAATTATTATGTATTTAATGACTATGCTCATTAGCTATAATTGAATCATTAGTCTTTTAATATTACATTGTGATTTGCCACACAAAACAGATTAAAAGCTGATGTTACATTTTACACAAGTTACATTTCGAAAAAGTGGTTTTACATAAAATACTTTTATTTATTTATTTTTTAGCTTGACACCTGCATATTGCATATAGCTTATAAGCACATATTATAGTCAAACACTTGTGCCCTTGTGCCATGATGGCCTTAAATACCTTGATTGACTGAGATTTACTTAATTATTCTCATATCAAATTACATCTCATATTCTTGTAGGTAGTTTATACATTGCTAAGATCAATTTCAGTCTGTTAGCCTTGCATAAATAATATTATAAGTCGCCATTGTGGCATAGCATCTGACTGTAAATAACACAATTATATGTTCAACTCTGACAGAGTGAATTAATTCCAATTTCTCACTTTTATAACAAAACAAAAAGTATAGCTTGAGCTCCACCATCAATGCCGTGAAAACAGAGTGGTGCAGAGTGTCTTACCACTAAGTTCCCTTTGTCTACCCTGCTATATACAGGACACAGTATAAAGCTAAAAATAAAAAAACTTAAAGTATGTTTAAATAATTCTTAGTATGAAATAAACCTTATTCTTTATATTATATGACCATTATCTTCAGTTTTGCATCTTAACTTTATCTTTTGTTTCATATTATTCTTATCAATAGAGAGATATCTACTTACCTAATATTTGAGACTTAGTATAGAAATGGTTAACAATGAAAAAAAGTAAATATATATCCTGAGATTATTTTCGTGCAGTGAAGGTTTTAGATTCAATTCCCACTCAGGGCAATAATTTATTTTAATTTCCCTGCTCTGGATAGATTCAATGTTAAGTTGCACCATTCAGCATGTAATTTCTTGATTTTGGGCGCAAAGTAAAGAATGGCTAGGCCAGTTTCCCATCAAAGTTATTATCGCACTATTTGATTTTTTACATCCATATTTTGCAAAAAAATTGCATTTCTATATATAATGTAAAGATGATTTCATAATTATCATTTATTTCATAGATAATGTTTATCTACATCTACTGATAGTGCATTTGTGAGTCATTGTCTTGCCTTAGTAACATTTTTTTTATTTTCACATGCATGTGCCTCACTTATATCAGAGGAGGCAGAAGTAGTAATAAATGCAGTCCTGCCATACCTCTAAAATAATTTACTAAACAATTTACAAGATTTTATTACCTTTCAAAATAATTCCAGAAATTTCATACAAATAAACTAAAGGTATCTAACAATACACAGCAAATATACTCTGTATTTAGTCTAATTAAAACATCACTTAGCATAAGAATGGCAAACTATTGTGTGTTGAAATTTAGTCCAAGACCATGTTCTTATGTAAGAATAAGTTATTAGAAATATTTATTATAAAGAAAAAAAAGATTTCTTATATGTAGTTCAGTGTACTATGCCTAATTTAAGCTCTCAGACTAATAGATAAATAACTATAAAGTCAATTATAGCAGCCATTATCGTTATCTCTATTTGTTCTTGTCTGTCATTGTGAAGTACATTATTGTTTTGTATTTTAAAACACAATTAAACTATCTTATTATTTTGTAATTTTTATATACAAATAATTGATACAATGTTGACACTATCAATAATAACTACAAATTGTTTCCAAGGAACAATTTCACTCTCAAATTGTGATCTCCATTTTCATTTTTCTAATTAATAAAATGTTTCCTACATTTTAAACGTTAATTATTAAGGCCATGTCTAGAGTTGAAGTGAAAAGCGAAGAACACAATGTATTGACACTACATTTTCTACCTACTCAATGCAGGCAAAAAAAGTAAAATCATTCTTAATAATCAATGCGTACTTGGTACAAAGTGAATCTGAAATAAAAATATTCACCTGAATGGAAATTACGTCAAGAATCATCGTGTGTATAGGTAGTGCTTTTTACATCACAATGACATCATTTTGAGCAACATTGTTCAATACTACACATGCGCGCGCACGCACACATCGGAATAAACAGTGTAATTTTTCACTTTTTAATTTTATTTTAGATTCATTTTTCTACTATTTTTTAGAATTACTGCTATATTACTTTAATATGTACGCACTGTATGCTTCAAGTAATAATACTGGAACTATGTCATCTAAACTATGTAGTTGTTACAAGTGAGCTATTATCAATCTATTCTTTCTTATAGTCTTACTTTTATTTTTTTCTTTTTAACAAATTTTAAATCATATGCGATAATTATATAGATACATATTTAAATACATGATTTTCTAGTGACCCATATGCAGCGTATTAAACTTATTGTTTTATTATAGCCAATTTATCCATTTTTTACATTGTAGGTCTGTGTTCTGATATATAAGCTAATTACTATAAAGTCTCATTTAATTTACAACCGTTCAGCAGATATTGCGGGAAATTTAAACAAACGTCTATCCTCCAATCCAACTCTTACATTTATAATATTTGTAAGTTTAATATGTACTTATTTTTTTTGTATTTCAGTGTATCTTCATAATCTGGTGCTACTTGCCCACGGACTACAACGGATCTCTTATCATCTATCATCGTATCATTCGTCCCTACTATCAAAAACATCACAGCCGTATCGATGATATTGCCAACTCAGGTAAATAAATAAATTATTGTTTAAATATTTTTTTATATGGCAAGATTTCTTTTATATTTGGCGCATATGGTATTTAATAATATTTAGGGTCTCGTATAGTAGGGTATAAGGATGGATAAAAAAGGAAAATTTTTTTTTACTTTCTATCAAATTTATTAACTTATGGTTGAGTGTTACTAATTGTTATATATATATATATATATATATATATATATATATATATATATATATATATATATGAACTAATATAAATATTTAAAATTGAAGGAAGTGTTAAACATGTCCACTTTTGATGTTCCAAATATATAAAATGTTTTGTTGACAGAGAAAGATATTTTGGAACAGTTGGTAAAAAATGCCAATAAACATATGGATAAAACTATGAGGGCGTTTAATGAGAGATTGTCTGAACTGCACAAAGATTAATTCATTATTTAGGTAGGTATATTAGCGATAGGTAAAATGCTTTTGGGGCTGAAGCTTTACCATATATGTTAGGTGTCCTTAAAATAATCCTTGGATTCATATTTTTTTACTTAAATCTAAGATAAATACTGGTAAACTCCTTTAAATATACCTATATGCATATTTTTTTTATTTAAAAAAACTAAACCTCTCGTTATATTTCATATCACAGCTAGCTTTAAAAAATATCATGCTTAGAAACTATAATAGTATAAAATACTGGAATAATTCAAAAGTGGATATATATATTTCTTCACTGTATAGAAACCTTCTTAGTTTTTACAAATTAATATCACTTGCATGATATTTAAAATAATTACTCTTGCTATTTTTTTATGAATGTATATATCTGAGGCTGTATCAGCCACTTTAGTTAATGTAGTGTCTACTATTTATAATTTAGTACCACACTCTACACACTCTATAAAATAATTTTATTTTTAAATATAAATTAAAGTATTAACTTATTTTAAAAGTCATTTCGAGTCCATTGTGACCCAGGTGCATAGGAAAATTTAATATTTTAATTTACTCTCTGGTAAGAATCAAATTGCGGCGTTATGTTTCGCCATTTTATAAACAGTTTGGAAATTGAGCATAGGAACGAGGTGTACTGAATGGAGCGTGATGTTAAAAAAAAAACAAAATAATAAACTTATCATGCTCATAAGTTAAATTAATTAATCGGTTCTTTTCCAATTTCCCCAAACGTGGGAGTTATAGTATATTGTAATTAAAAATAATCTAAGGTGGTGTATTAAGCCAGTAGTAAGAATAATTTAAATATACTTTTAGTATTCTCATTATATACGAGTTATCAATTTACCTATAATTTTTAAAAGATTTGATCGTTAAAAAGTATCTTTTGTTATAAAAAAAGGAAAGTTTATAATGAAAATTAAATGATATCGTAAAAACAGTTAACATCCGGGACTTGGTGCAAGATGTTAATAAGAAAATAAATACTTCAATGAAAAGATTGCAAGATTGATTTTGCAAATGTATGTTTTTTATTTTTTTTTTTGTATAGATCCAGATTATAGAAAATGTAGTAGTTGATTTTTTTATTATTTTGTATATTTAAAAAGTATCTATTAATATATTGGGCTTTCTATGTGTATTGTTTAACATTTTTTTATTGATATTATTTTTATTTGAATAGATTATTATTATTATTATTTTTTGTATAAATATTTTTGTTTTTCCTTCAAATAATTATTTTCGTTTTAATATTTGTTTCAATAAACCCCCATGATTTTAGGTAAACAAGAATAAAGCTGTGCCAATATGAATATGTAAGTAAAACCATGTTGAATGGCAACCGTGTCGCTTGATAATTCAAATGCTATTTGTGTATTTATTCAAAATTAAATGATTATTAATACTTAAATATATTACTATTTGTAGCTCTAATTATTCTATTCGCTTTCTACTAAAGCCACAAACAATATATCTTATATTTGACATGTATGTATGTATGTATGTACGTGTATATCCCTTGAATATAGCCTTTTAATATGACTATTATTTCTATATGCCTAATTATTGAACGGTTTTATGTCCTGTTTATGGAGGGTAGGAGTAAGGAAAATGATTTATGTATATGAAAGAGTATCCGTCGAAATGCATTAAATTAGGGTGCCGCCACATTGGCTTTGGTAACATAAAAGAAACGCCAAATATCAGATCACTTTTTCACATTATAATACTTTAAGGTATATTCACTACATGATTTTGTATTACGCAACTAGTTAAAGTTTTCCGTAATTAAGTACAGTACAGTAGTTAAGTCACCCATAATATTATTATTTTTTAACTCTGTATACTTATATTCGTTTACAATCATACCATAATCTTTATCTACATGGTTTTTTAAACCATTAAGTAATTTTCAAAATTTCTACCATACAAGATGATTCTTCTTACTCTACCCTCCATTGTCCTGATAAATCAGGTCAAATTTTTGAGTTTAATGTTGCGGCTTCAAACTTGGGATAGGACAAATTTTTGCTTAAACATTGTGATCGTCAATATTGATTGTATATGAGATCTTGTCTTGAAATATACATAAAATATTTATATACGATAGACAAGTTTCGTGTCTATTGCTTTATCTTGATTTTTTTCTTTGGAGATATGAAAAAAAATATAATATTTAAATATCAGTATTGTTTTCAACTAACAAAATATTTAAATATTCATGATATTTAAATATTTTCTGCAACACTTCCTTAAATTATGATATTCATACAATAATTATAACTTTTCATATACTTACGCTAATTACTTATATTTATGACTAACATTTTGTATTTTTTCAAAATTAATAAAAATATTTAATTTTGTTGTTTAAAGGTTGATATAGATAGAATGTAGTTATTATAAGTATAAAAATATGAAACTATGTATGTACATTCAACAACGTGTAACATTTTAATTAATATATTTTACATGTTTGAATTAATGAAATAAAAATCGTATTATCTTTTAAAATTGTATGTAGTATAAGTTTGTGTGTGCTATGTGAGTTAGTGTAATTTCAATTTGAACATTTTAAATTATTTATTATAATATTTATTAGTCATTATATAAGAAATACAGTGAAAATTATGTAATTTTTATATTATATTTTTTTTAAATACATGTATTCTATGTTACAGCATCTCGTTTGGTGACAGACGCTATCAGGAAGAACAATTAAATTCCATTGAGATTTCTACTTGCCAAGAAATCTATAAGTACAAAAATTTGCTTCAGTACACGCTTCTATGCACTCATTGGTGAAAAAAAAGAAAAATCATAAACAAAAAAAATATTTTTTATACAATAATTATTGGAAATATTGGTACAGTTTGATTGTCAAATAAAATTCTACTTTTACAGCTGTTGTATTATTTAGTTAAGATGTTTTTTATATGACTGTGTTTGTCGCTCGGTTTGGAGATTAGATTGAATTTGTAGTTTTTTTTTCTTTAGGGGACTATCTATAAATTATGTCACACGTTAAACTGTCGACAAAGTGACAAGAAGTGAGGAGGAGTTTTGAGGAGTGACATAACATTTCAAAATATAACATCTGAATATTGCACGCAATTCGTGAAAACCAAATAATTTTCCCAATTGTTGTTTTAATTTAATAATTTATAGGTGTAAACTTACAATATGTGACGTCACACTAAAGCTTGAAAAGTGCTTGTCAAAAATATGAAATTCGTGTGACGTAATTTACAGAAGGTCCCTTATGACAAAATTTGTAATCTTATAGTATACGGTTTAGGTGTCAACTAAGTATCTTTGGTATTGTTTCTTAGTTATTACATAAGTAATTCGAACAATGGATTCTAGTTTCGTATAAATTAATTGATTTGCTCAAGGATTGTTAGAGTTTTGTTAAGTTTGCAAATGACCAACATTTGTTTTGTTTTTTTTAAACGGTTTAATTCACACTTGATGACTCCATGCATTTAAATTTATATGCACTATAATTGTAAAGTGAATCGTATAAAAGCTATTCAATAATATTTGAAATAAGTTGCAAGACACTAACAAAGTATATTTAACGTCCGAATCCAATGGAGATTGCGTTATTTACTTTTATATGATTCAAATAATACATTGAAATTAAGTATGTAATAATAATCATGTATTTGCGCGATCCGCTTAAATCCAATTTAGTGTGCCTTTAAATTTTTGGCTGCTATTTATATTATAAATGTACTCACGAGGTAAAGTTGTACGGTTTTTTCACGTAATAAAAAGAATTCATTGTATTGATATGTTTTTTATTTCTTCACTTCCTTATATTATCCTCAATCAGACCTTAATCTGCTATATGTTGTGTTTAGTAGCAAAACTCTGAACGAAGGCTTTTAACTTCGGGCCAAAGCAAAGAAATTAAATTATTAATAAATAACAATTTATTTCCTCAAGTGGGAATCGAACCCACAACCATCACGTTAGTCAGACCTTGTGGCCCCTGCGCCACGACAATAATGATTACAACAATAATAAAAACAGAAATTTCTCAGTTATGTTTATAATAGTGAATATTCAAAAAACAAATATTTTAGTAGATATTTAAATAAAAGTTTAGTCGACTTTGTATCATAATGATGAAGAAACTAGTGGAATTCGTTGATTGGTTTTATTTTTAAAGGAAACAGTATAGTAATTATTATCTTTTATCAGCTTCACGATATCCTGCGACAGCAGGGTAGGCAGAGGGAACCTAGTGTTAAGACAGTCCGTTCCCCACTTTCTGCCGAATTCTGAAGGCATTGCGTGTTGAGTGGCAGAACTCAACGCCGCGCTTTGCCTCGTAAATATTTCATCTCTTCGAGTGGGGTTCGAACCCACAACCAGTCGATTTAGAGTCACACTTTGTGCCCCTGCGCCACGACTGACCTCAACTTATAAAAATATCAAATTATTAACTTATAACAAAGTAATCAAGACTCCATAGATTAAAAACTAATAAAGGTATGTTTTCAGGAAAATGTCCTATGTGCACTATGCATACAACGCGAGAATGACATTGCCAAATGGAAATAAAAAAACAATGCAAAACCAAAAACATTTGTAGTGTGGAAGAATATTTTTTTCAAGTTTATCCTATTTTGATTGTGTACAATACAATGTAATGTCGAAATTTTTCACTTGTTAACTTATTAGCTATTATACTTTAAAAATTGAAAAAACAAATCTATTTTTTCTTTGAATGTACACTAGGTAAATAAAAAAATGTGTCAATATAACTAAAATTTATTTCCTAATACATTAATATATATATTTAATACAATCACTGTGAAGTAGCTTCTGTCTTTTTAGCATCTTCAGCCTCTTTAGCTAACCTTTCGCGTTCAGCACTTCGATTTCTCCAAGCAGTCATATAGGATCTGGGATGAATAGGGAAGAAACCAGCTAGACCTGAAATTTAATTAGTTATTACATAGGAGGGAAATAATCTAATTCGATTTGCAGTGGGGCAGTGAGTGACTGTAAATGTTATAGTTGTTGTTTCTCTAGGGAGAAAAATAAAAAACAAATAAAATTTATAATAAAATAAAAAACAAATAAAATATACCAGAAAGACATTCTCTTTGTCTTAGCATAATGCTAAGACAAAGTTGTTTTTATTTTCAGCCTCACAATAGTCATGGTAGGCAGAGGCAGTCTAGTTTAACACCCACCACCCCTCACTTTTCACCAATATTCTCAGATAATGAGTGTTGAGTGAATGAAATCAACGCTGTGCCTTTTGCCTCGGCACCAGAGCGAAGAAATGAAATTATTATTTCATTTACTCAAGTGGAAATTGAGCCCACAACTAGTACCAGTACAAAGTGAATTTCTAAATAGGGTCTCTTTTACTCTTTGAATACAGAACCCTAAAAATACAGAAAGAACACACACAAGTTGTACTAAAAAAAATAATTTAAGCTTTCCATATATTCACCATATGTGCATGACAGTGCAATGGCAGGATGAGGAGCACACAATATCAAATAAGAGTTATCTTAAACATTTAGAGGTAATTTAAATGTGAATTAACACTAACTTGGGATTAGTGTCACAGCACCAACTTCTTCTAGACAAAGCTTCTAGACAGGTGGTTTAAATAATTTATGGAGATTTATTTATTTATAGAGATTACATTATTATTATATGATTACATTAAATTATCTTAAAACCTACTCTTATATTTTTAACAATTATACATAGACCAGTAGTATTCAATATTTCTTCATTATATTTATATTACTGTTAACATGTGTTACCAAATAATTCTGCAACTGGTGTAGTAACATGAGCCCCATGGCCAAGCCAGTATTTAATTCTTTCTAAATTTAAAGCAACCAGCTTTTCATTGTTTATATTTGGCACTGGATCATATGAGCCTAGTTGTTCAATAGCTGGTTGACTGTTTAATCTTTTTCTCTGTAAATGTATAAAAAATATATAATAATTCACAGAGTATTTACTAATATACCTTTTTTTTTATTGCACAAAATATATGCGAACGAATATATTTATAATGTACTTTATTTACAATTAATAAAGCTGTTTTACAAAATGATCAAGAGTTAAACTTAACAAACATATTTGACAATGTTATTCATGTAAATATTATTTACTATACAGTAAATTATACTAACTTGTGTTACAGAAATATGATAAAATGGCCTATTTGTACATCCTTGCCTAATCAATCGAATAGATTTGGCTGCTCTTGCAAAATATCTGCCGGTTCCACTAGCCGGTGGCAAAGGCATATTTGTTTTAAATAATATATTAATAAAATCTTAATAACCTAAGATTTCCTTCCTTTACAAAACACGATTTTTGTCTATTACTAATGTCAAAGCTGAATAATTTTTGACACTTCTGCTAACCATAGACTTTTCATATAAATATGTTTGGATGTTTTTTAACTAGGAATAATTATATTCTATGTAATATACATAATTTCAATTACTTAATAATTATTACGGTATATAATAATAATTGTTAAATAGGATATTCAGAAATTGGGATGAATATAGCTATAGAACTTATAAAATTAATTGAATATGTATTTTTCTATAAACATATTAGTGATTTTTTTATTTATGTACATATTTTTTGGGAAACTCATATTAATATTTTTGAATTTCTTTTTTAAATTGGTATATTATTTTGGGTTTATTCACGAGTACTTTTGATTTTGTAAATCTTCATAAGAAATGTCTCTAAGACTGCATAATTAGAGACTACATAAAAAGATAATTTTTATGAGAAACTTGATTCAGCAAAGCAATCTTTTCACTTTCAAGTATGTATAAATTTTCATTTGGAACTGGGAAAAAAATCAGAAAACGTGTTCCTTTAAAAATCGCTATTCACGGCAACTCCTATCACTTGGACATGTTCCTTAGTTATCATCTGGCAAAAATAAGTCAATGACGCCAAATCAAAATTCATCGCTATTTTCTGCACATGCATACTCTTTATTTTATAAATGTTTCCTCAAATCTGACTGAAATTTGATATTATAAAATAAAATAAAATTTAATTTTTACAATTGAATTTAACTATTTTAATCAATTTTAAGTTTAATTATGACAAAGTATTTTTTCTTCAAAAATAAAAATGCCTCGTAATAATTTATTGAATATTTATAAATCAATAAGCCATAACTTAAATAAATTTAATCATATTTTTATGGTACACAGCGATGTTTACAAAAGTTTATTGGACGTGCTGTAGCATTAATCACATAACTCTTGCTTGCTCTACATTTCTGTAAATAAAATCATTTCTTGACCTCAGTAGTTATTTTGACCTAGTCTTATTAAGCTAAGTGTCACAAATTTTTATTTATATATTGTTTTATTTTCTATAGTAAACACAAAAAAATTATAAAAAAAAGTGGCCAACGTAACGTAAGATCGACTCGCACGAGTCGATCTTACACTACTTACTATTCCCTTATTGCTATGTGCGGGATACAGTGTGAAGCTTATTTTTTTTTTAAATATACAATAAAATTAGCAGTTAGTTTGTACGTATGAAAGTACTTAAACTTTGACACAGTTTTAGAAATTTCATTTTGTATAAGGATTTTGAAAAGGAAATAGAAAATTATGACTCCTACTAACGCATACGCAACGAAAAATTGTGCGCGACCACTAGTATAATAATAAACATAATGCTACGTTTAGATAGGTACATACTCTAGTTATGGGCTCATCTTCATTAGAAACAAGATTGAGATTGGTATTATTTCCGGGATATCCGTTTCCTTTCTCCATTTCCTTACCAAGGATTTTGTTTTTATTGTATAAATATAAAAAACATGCTGGAATAAAATACAGTATACATATAACATTATAAAAAATATAAATCGTTTCTTTATGAGTAATAGGAAAACAAAATAAATATATACAGAATTAATGTGCTGTTCTTTACGCTCACGCAACCAAAGCTTGAATTTAGGTCTAATTTTTACAGTTGTATTGGTAAATTATTTGCGTTTGAAATAGACCAGAAAATTAGCCCTAATTATAGCTAGTAGAGAAATATTTTATACTCAATTAAAAATAAATAGAAATAAGTTCCTTTTCAGAGTCCATTTATAGGGCATGGGCACAAGCGACAGGTTGTGGGTTCGATGTCCACACGTGAAAATAAAATATTTAATATTTTCATTTCCTCGCCCTTGTAACGGAGCAAAACGCAGCGCCAATCGACACGCAATGTATCTAGAATTAGGTTCTGAGTGAGGATTAGTGTTTAAGAAGGCTAATGTCTTAAAGGGAACGGAGTCTTAATAGTAGTAGTTCCCAAGTTCCCCCTGCCTACCCTACAGCGTGAGCTTCTTTTCACTAAAATAAATATTAATATAAAAAGCGTTTACATCTCAAATTACTTGAATAGATAAGATGAAAGGAGATGAAAATAGAAGTAGATGCTTAATCGACTGCGACCTTTTGACCGCAGTTCCGGAGTAATTAAGCTGTTTAGATATAACGAGACTCGTTATCTTCAGAGCGCAATCAATTAAACATAAAGTAACTTTCATTCAAAAAGTTCTTATAATTTTTTTTCCACAATAACTACTCAGGCCAGTAGAGGCGCGGGGGCACAAGTGTGTGTGACTGACGCAACTGGATGTGGGTTCGATTCCCATTCGAGGATATGATATATTTATTTAAATTTATATTATCATTTCTTCGCTCTGGTGTTCCGCCACTCAACATGCAATTTCTCCAGATGTGAAAAATGGGGAACGGAGTGTCTTAACGCTTCCCTTTGTTTTGTGCGGGATGCTGCGTGAAGCTTATACAGGAACACGTTTCATTTTAATGTATACAGTTATTATTTTTCTTCCCTGGGGTAACAAGACAAAGCGCAATATTGAGTTTTGCCACTCAATACGCAAAGTTTTAGAAAACTGGGGCTTAATTTAATTTATTCAATTTAAATTTAATCCATAAGGCTATTTATATTTTGTTTGTTTTGTGTGTGTATGTCCGTTACCATATGTGAAAAGTGCAGGTAAAATATAAAAAATAAATAAAGATCAAATAAAAAAATCCTATAATTTTTAAAAAAATAGGTAAAGTCAAAATATAGATATATCGATATATCGAAAAAAAAAGAAGTATAAATAGGCAAAAGCGCTTCAAATAAGCTCTAGACAGATTGAGGTCGTTACTAGTTGCTATAGAATTCTCATTATTAATTAATAAAGATTGAAAAATATTTTTTATCTTTATTTGTCACCGCAATCTAGAGAGGTAGGCAGAGATACCCTAGTGCTAAGACACTTTGGTCTCTATTATTTATTCAATATTGGGTATATCGTGTGCGTAACTGAACGCTGTTCCTATTTTGTCTAACAAGATCAAAAAATAGTTTCCGAAAATTTTCTTAAAACAAGCATTCCTCTTATTACGAATCGAACTTATGACCATCGCGACAAGCCACATATTTTTCAACAATGGCGTCTACCAAATAAGTGATATTTTCTGAATAACACTTTATTATTTATAAGTTATACGTCGTTAATGAACCTTGTGTGGCGTTCGGGAAGTCTGAAATGAGTTCAAGATAGGATTCTCTAGAGATGTGTGAAAACGATGTTATATTATTGTTTGGAATTTTAATTATAATTAACCGTTGTAGAGTAGACTGTTTTATATATTCGAAGATTTGACTTCTGGTAGAGTCTGACTCTAGCAATTGGACTTACAAATTGATTATGGAAAATTGTATTTTGGTATGCTCAGTCGGAGCCTAAATTTAATGCCTTTAAAATAGATTGAAAGTAATTAACAGAGTGACGGATATAATGTTTTCTCTGCTTAGTGCCTAATCTCGATTACATGGGTGGAAGTGAAGAGATGAATAAATTGTGGATTTTGTATCTTCTTTGTTTTTTTCTCCGTAACGATCACAGTTACATTTAACTGTTACTTGTTTTAATTGTAATAAAAAACATATATATTTTGTATATTTTTTTCCTTTTGCTTATTATTTATTACTTTTATTACAATTTAAAATTTAATTTTATATGGTAATTTAAAAAAATACGATATCTACGGGACAATAGTTTAAAGGATCATCAGATTTCACACAAATCAACATATCGACAAACACACAACACTATCCCGGTTGCAACCAGGCTGACCGACATACGACGACCTCGGAGACAGAGACAAACATACACCCACCCCTCAAGCTAGAGCGGGACAGACGCTGTAAGTGGGTCATGGGATAAGAGGAACTTCAAGCTATATTTCAGAGAGAAAGCGCTACAGCGCTGGATTTCATGAAGTTGGGAAGCTGAAAACAGTGCTATAAATAGCCTCTAAGGTATGACATAATTAATCGTTTGGTTTCGGTAATGTTTCCTCAACAGCTGTGCAATGATGAGAGAAAAATTTGTAATTCTATTCTCTATTTTAATTTGTTATTTGTTGAGGCCCTTCTTTTTCTGTTTTCGAGTACAGATTTGGGGTTATACCATGACTTTTGTGATATTGTTACAGCATTTAATGGATGTTCATTCATTTTATGAAATATTTACAACTTATGTTATGATATGATATGCATTTATTTACAGGCATTTTCACTTGTAATTTGCTTAAGCTTTTTTTTCTTCGCTCAGGTGTTGAGGCATAGCGCGGCGTTGAGTTCCGCCACTCAACACGCAATACTTCCAAAATTCGGCGGAAAGTGGGAAACGGAGTGTTTTAACACTAGGTTCCCTCTGCCTACCCTGCTGTGTGAGGGATACAGCGTGAAGCTGATTTATTTACTGAAGTAGGTATATATTAAATTTTGACGTTATTGTAGTCGACTAGGCGACTAGGCGATCATGGTTTCGGGGATTCCCCTGGCGCTTTGTTATTGATCTTTAAAGTGAGGTGATAGACTTCTGTTCAGAATTAATCAAATCAAAAGAGAGTTGTCCTTTTTTAGTAATTTGACAAAACATATCTTTACGTAAAGCCAAACGATAATTTAAAACAAAAAGGGTATGAAAAAATAATTTGGGTTTAAATTTCATGTAATCCCTTCTATATTTTATATTTTATTGAGGAATACATAGGTAAAAAGTTGAATAGACGTCGGTCTTTGCCAACAAGTAGCTGACTACGATACCTAGTGGCCGAATTGTTGGTATTTCCGAATAGTTGACATCTCTAAAAATTATCTCATAATATTGGATATTTTTTTTCATTTTAGGAGTTATTTGTATATTTATGAATGTTTATCTACGTCCATATGTAGATTATCTTTCTTTCTATAATTACATTTACATTATTTTTGAAGAAATTTAAAATACACCACGAGTGAATCGTTACCTAAAGTGTGAAGGTGGCTGAAATCTCTCTCTGTATGTAGAGGCAGACACACCTCTGCTCCAGTTTATCATACTCACCGCGTCCGTCTAGCGCGTGGAGTAGGCAGCGCTGAGGCTGCTGCCGGCGGCGGGCGCGCGCATGCGCGGCGCACGCTCGATCGATGTCCGGCTCGGCGCTCAGCGCGAGTCGCGCTCAGTGGCCGCGCGCCCGTCGCCCAGTCCAGTGTCCAGTGCAGGATGCGTTCGCATTGACGCGGGAAACACGTCAAACTGTATCTCCGCGAGTACGCCGGCGAGGAGGAGCGGCCGCCGTGCCGGGAGGAGTGGCGCCGCCAGGAGTGGCCGGGCGCGGGCGGGGGCGCGCGCGGCCGCCTGCCGCACGTGGACCGCAGCCCCTCGCGCCGCAGCCCCTACCTGGCCCGCGACGATGAGCCCTCCCCGGCGCCCGACGAGCGCGGCCGCTCGGCCTCCGCCGGGGCCCACCACCGGGCGCGCCCGCGCCCGCTGCGCTACCAGTCGCTGGAGCGCGACTACGACCGCTCCTACGCGCCGCCGCCGCCGCCCGACGACGACTACTACCGCCGCGAGCCGCCGCTCTTCCTGGGCGAGCTGCAGTCGCAGAACTCCGACCTGCAGCGCGAGCTGGGCAACCTCAAGAAGGAGCTGGAACTGACCAACCAGAAGCTCGGCTCCAGCATGCATAGCATAAAGACCTTCTGGAGTCCCGAGCTGAAGAAGGAGCGGGCGCTCAGGAAGGAGGAGAGCGCCAAGTACAGCCTAATAAACGACCAACTCAAACTGCTCAACCAAGAAAACCAGGTCAGTTGTCCTTGCTATTGATTTTTTATTTCCGCATATTCAATCTGAAAATTGTCATTCTATTGATTATTTTTACTTTTCCTTCGATATTATAAGTACTTTCATTCCACGGACCAACTTTTCATTACGATTTCTATAATGGCGAAATCTGTATGTATGTTCACTGATTTAGCTATGGTTTCCATAAGTTATTTAACATAAGATTTCTCCTCACGACCCTCCAGCAACTCCCCAGTTACAAATGCATAGTATTTGTGAGCAGTTCTACGCCTGCCCGCGCAGCCTACGCATGCTTGGAGTGGCGTTATTCATTGATGTTACAGTGATAGGTCAATGGGAGATCTCGAGATGTGCCACTTATAGAACGCCTTTTTGTCACTTCTCCGGGGCGGAAGTGGAGGCCATTTTATATCAATTTTAGCACTTTATTGATGAAATTTTAACTTTTTAAATGTTTTTTTAGTAGATGTTAAATATGTATTTCTCCACAAATATCCATGATTTGTCTTCAATTAATTATTGTATTTTTTACTCAAAATATATTTTTTGGTCAAGAACTTAAATTAAAATACAAATTGATACAAATAGATTTTTTTTAAACTAAATTATTTATTTATACTAAATAATCTATATAGGCTATATAAAATAAACCCATCTGTAACAAAACAACTGAGGTCCTGAGTAAATAAATTAAAAGCATTACGTAAGGAGAAGTGATTAAAGAATTAGGTCACTTAGAATGGGCTTATAAAGACGAAGTATTGAATTTGTAACCGTAATGGATAACTTTATTTTTGTTTGCTAAAATATTTGTCGTTTTTATTATATGAGTTGGTTTAACAAAGATTAAGGAATATTACCCTTAATTTTTTTTAAAAATAATTTATTAAGATTATATTTATTAGAACAAAAACTGGTATTGCTTTACACTTTCGTCCTAATTTATCCTATTAGATGATTTTTTTTTCGTCCTTTTTACATATGCATAAACGAATACCACACAGAAAAATGTTTAAATTTAACATTCCTATATTCCTCCTTTTCTAACTATATGTATTTAAAAATTTTTCAACAGGAGGTGCTTACTATGTGTAAACATTATATAAAATTATAACGATATTAAGATAAAGAGCAATTACATTATTAGATATATCTTTTTATTTAAAACGAAATGATCAATAAGAGTCCTACATATACTAATCGTACTGGAGATATATGTCGATAATTCTGCACATCAGTGAAGAAAATAACCTGCTAGAAGATTTCCTGAAGAAAACACAGTGTTAAAACACTCCATTTCCCACTTTGAGCCCAATTTTCTAGACAATTCAACTCTACGCTTCTTTTGCTATCGGAGCTATGAAATGAAAATTACAAGCAGATGTTATACCATTGCGCCACGACAGCATGAGCTATGTTAAATAGTTAAAAAAATTCTTAATGACGTTCTAGCGTTTGTTGTTACAGTCAAAGCAGTCGCAAATTACCCTCTAAAATGTATACTTAGAATATAAGCAAAGACATCGTATAAGTGTAAAATCTATAACAACTTTGCTACGTTGTTTTTTATAAAATTCGTTACAAAACATTATATTATGTATTATACGATAGGTGATGTTTATAATTTATCAAAATATGTATGAAAATCTATGTATCTAAATCTTAATTAAGTATCTATTCGTAGAAATGTGAGAATTTAAATTTTTCCATTCGTTTAAGAGAAGATTCTTTTCAGGCCAATCGTGACGCAGGGGCACAAAGTGTGACTAAACAAGACTGATTTTTTTGAGTCCGATCCCCACTCGAGAAAATATAACATGTATTTAAATTTATATTTCCATTTCTTCGCTCTACCAACACACAATTCCTTCAGAATCCAGCGGAAATTGGGCAACGAGGTGTAAAACATCCGCTCATTAGGGTCACACTAGGAACTACACTAGTAGAATGCGCGAATCTATCGGGCCCAATAAAAATTAAAATCTTCATATATTTAGCCTCTTTAGGAATAAATAAGATTGATATGATAATGCATTTTTTTAACAAAAACACTACATTGTCACGTTTAAAATTCAATTCAGATCGTAAATACCATTACAGGCAAGATCAAATATACCAATACAGTAACATCAAAAGTAGTAACATGGCGGCCTATAATGCTACAGTTGGCTTTGTGGGGTTGGATGAAGAAGAAACCAGATAAATAGGCAACCTCAAATTCAACTTAACTGATAATGATCCCATTGTAGTCTTTGCTAAGTGCACGAAATTGATGCTGGAGGATAAAATGCTTGAGATGACTAGAAACTTTGACAGCACAGGTACCTGGTATGCAGTGGGTTAATGGGGTCCTCGGGTGCGGTAAAAAAATTTAGATTCTAAAACACTTCGACTTGAATAAAGACACTATCATCACCACTACCACACAGGCAGCCAAAGAAATCCGGGACAAGTTGTCGGTAAATATAGGGAATTTAGTAAAAAGTAAGGTTCACGTTCGCACTATAGCAATACTGGTTAACGGGGTTAGAAAATCAAGAGAACGGTGCAAGCGCCTCATGGCGGACCAAGTCCTGATCAATCATTTTGGAGCAATAGTGACGGCTGCTAGAATCTCCCGAGCAGAAGAATTACTACTGATCGGAAAAGCAAATCAACTTCCCTATATTGACCGGGAAAATCTCTTTAATATGCTCTCCCTCTCTCTACCGCAGTCCATCCCAAATGGTAAACACCCGCTAAAACTTACTGTGTACCCATAGAAGCCCCATGGACGTCGCTTATGCCCTACGAGACATACAGTGCATCCCTTCATATTATAAACATCAAGGCGATGTTAGTACCGAAATACCTAAAAGAACGCCTACCTCATTTTTACGCAAGAGGAGAAAGACTCCATGATTCAACAAGTATACGGGGTGAGTACAGGTTCAAAGGTGTTAACGATCCACGGAGCTAAGGGCCTGACGAACACGATGGTAGTAGTAGTAAACATAAGGTCGGCAAAATTACATCTGCATGACAGCGTCCCGCACGCAGTCGTCGCACTAACGCGACATACTTGCAGCTGCTCCTGCTACAGCGGTAGCGAAGACGATGCGGTCAAAAGGCTGATCCGCAGTGCAACAATGGCAACAACGAAAGGCATTGTGGAATACATTTTAAAAATGGTCATTAAAGATAGAAACGGGTGGTCATGTCCTCTTTAGTAGAGGTTTACCACTTCGGTTATACCTTCCACATCCCGAACTCACTTTCCTCCGACAGGCACTTAGAAAAAAAACACAACTGTATATAATTATTGTAAAATAGTAAAATTGTAATAAGTATTAAGTTATTAAATTTTAAGTTAAATGTGTGCACACACTAAAGGCAATCTAAAAATACCTAGACTTTCTTAGAAATTAAATATTTAGACAATTATATCTAATTATAAGCCAGCTTTAAAAGCTGATTAGAAGCTAAAGCTGAAAGAGTTAAAAAATACCACGTGTCTGTAGTGTTTAGTTAAAATACTCTTTCACATTTTTGTTTCCTATGATTCATTATTAAATTAACTTACTTTTTTATGACAACATGGTAAATACCAAAAAAAAGAATTGACCTTCCCTTTATCGAAATCGAATCTACGATCAACCTACCCAGGTGCAGATTAAAGTAAAACTCAAATGAGTAACATTCATTAAAATGAAAAACAGCTTTTAATGACTATATAAAAGCTGACTTGGCTCAACTGAAGAGCACTTAAACAGGTCCTTGCCAGCGTAGGGCGTAAACTTTTCCAATTTTATACTTTAGTGTAGGTTTTAGTGTTTTGTTACATACCCTACCCTGTAATAAGATAAACAAGAATTTCTCTCTTAAAATTTTAAAGCTACTTGTTATTCGGGACGTTATCCAACAATATACAATACAGAAACAAATGGTTAGTATATTGTAAGAAAGATTTGTAGAAATTTTCTGAATACAAAGTTTATAAAGAATTTATAAAAAAGATTTAAGTTATTATCCAAATCTTTAAATATAAATATGCTATTTATATTTAAATTTATTTAAACTTATCTCTTTTTTATAAACTAAATTCATGAATTACATTATGTGCTCCCATTTATTTATTATACAAACTCCCATAAATGTTTTTACAATAAAGCTAGTGTTTTTACAAATTAAATACAGTAATAACATTGTGCTCTCATTTATTTATTATACAAACTTAGGCCGGGATTTATAAATTGCTTTCGAGTCTCAAATCGATCTTGAGATGCCGTTTTCATTCATAGTTTATTAATGAAAACTTGAGATCCCCAAGATCGATCTCAGACTTGAAAACGGTTTATAAATACAGGCTTTAGTACCTACATATACAAAGTGTATATATGCTCTTTAACGAAAAATATTTTTGATATTCTCCTTCATGAAAGACTAAAGGTTTCTTGAATAAAATGGCACAAAGCTTTTAAGTCTTGATAAACTTAATACTAAAATATAAAAAGGTCTAACATATTATTTGATATTTTGAGGCCAGTCTTGGTGTGGTGCGGGGGTACAAGCGTCTGACTGTAAACGCGACAGATTTTGGATTCGTGAAAATTGGGAGAAAGCGGAGTGCCTTAACACTACGCTCCCTCAACCAACCTACAAGTGGGATAAAAAAAATATTGTAATCTTTTCAACGTTTTAAGCTATAAGCTATATAACTTCTATAATAGGAAATGAACTGATGTATGTATGATAAGGGCCATTAAAACAATTTAAACATTGATACGGCCGTTAGTTCTGAACAATTGATTGTCGATCCATTATTACGTAAGATATATGAAGAAAGAAATTGTATCGCTTGATTAACTTTTAAAAATAAAATGCTATAGTTACCTAATACGTTACACTTAAAACTGCATATAATGTTGAAGTATTAAGTTAAATATGTAGGTATTTTTTTGTTTAAATAGTCTTGTTTAAAATTTTAAACTCACTTTTGTAGCTATCAAAAAAGGTTATAGCTATAGCCACATTCAATCAGGGAAGTGCGAGTCGAGGTGCATCCACGCAATGCATTCACTATGATTAGATTTCGATTAAAAAAAAAGTTTAGTCCCAAGTTCCACTGTTGCAGTATCACTGACTAAAAGCTATATCCAGAGTTTTATCAACTTCATTGAATCGAAAAACTATTCTTTTTTTCTTTCGTTTTTTCTCTGCATTATCAGATTTACTCCATTCACAAAGAAGTAGTAATTAGTAGACTGCACAGCTTTATAGTAAGGTGCAAGTGACGACGCGACACTAAAGGAAATGAGAACATTACTAAGATCCTTCGCCAGATTGACAGACGATTTCCTGAAGATTGATGAGGGAAGAGAGCTTCCCCTGATCTAGTTAGGTCGAAATCATTGGTACAGAAAGGATTAATCGGGAGATAGTAATTTTAAGATAATAATAACTAGTTAAATATGAAAATCGAAATTGAAAATACTTTTTTTTAAAAAAGCACAATTACAACGTTTAAAACGAAATGAAAAGCTCCATCATAACTGTGCTTAAACCTCACGCCTTATATTATTAATATTATTATATTATTATTTTTATATGATTCAAAGTATGCACATTCATATAAGTATAAACTGCATTCTTTGTAAACACTAATATAATAAGAAATCATTATTTTTGATGTTGTACAAATATAAGATATACAAATATAACATTTACAGTACAATGTACATATAATTTAAATTTCTTATGAAAACCAACACACTTATAGGTATGTACATAACCGCATTTTGAATTCCCTTGTTGCAAAAGAAAATTCACAGTTTTCAATAAACTTTTCTCAAATTTGTTTCGAGGAAAATGATATGTGCAATTATATTATCGGCTTGTAAAGTCGGAACTGAACTATTGAAGCCACCTGTTTTAGACACTCAATTTATTTTCCTTCGTTTTGTTGACACCATTGTGAAATATATTTTCCAATTTATCGAAAGATATACTCATGTAGAAATATGTGAACAGTAATGGTCTTTTAAGAAAATAGAAATTGGCTAGTACGTGGGGAACGGAATATCAAGACACTCCGATCTCTTTACAGTTGTATACAATTCGTTTACAATTAAGTTTTTGTGCCTACTCTGTAATATACGAAATACAATTAAAAGCTGAAAAAGAAATTATAAGATAAATGTACAGAAAATGAGATTCTAGGCCGACGAGGCCAGTCGTGGCGCAGGGACAGAAAGTGTGACTGTGATTGTGGATTCGATCCGGACTCGAGGGAACGAAATAATTATTTAAATTTATATTTTAATTTCTTTGATCTGGTGTCGAGGCAAAGCGCGGTGTTGAGTTGCACTCAACATGTAATGCCTCCAGAATTCGGCGGAAAGTAGGAAACGTAGTGTCTTAACACTGGATTCCTTTTGCCTACCCTGCTGTGTTCGGGATACAGCTTGAAGCTGAAAATGAGATTTAAAAAAAAACTAGCATTTAATATAATATGAATGAGTGTGCAGATTTTTTCATGTTTCATGGAAGTTAATCGAATTTTTTTTGATATCGATGTAACATCGATGACTATCAAACATGTATTATTCGGACAATTAATTTAATCATATAGTTACTGATTACAAACGACAGCCACTGACACCATAGAAGAGTTATTGAGAAGTACCATATCAGTAGATATGATATCGCTTTATATGCAATGGTTGTAGGTTCAATTTCTATGGGAGAATGTTTATCTCAGTTTTGTTAGACAGAGAGTAGTTCCGGACGCTTTCCCAGTGTTCCTGCTCATGGCTGAAAAATAAGTGGAAATCCAAGTGATACGTCATTACGTTTTATTGTAATGTACAATATAACGTAGACATACAAAATCTAAAAGAAATACAATCAAAAAATATAATAAATCACAAATTTACAATTTTTTAAATTAAAATAGTGCTTTAAACGCTATATTTGTTAATTAACCCAGAATCCGAGTATCATATCTCGATAACAGTTACATATACCGAATGGGTGAAGTAATGGAAATGAAAAATACCTATAGCCTATGTATAGGTAATTAATTAGTGATATCAAAGAGCAGCATAAAATATTTATAATAGTCATATTTCCTTTCATAAAGTAATGTCCGAATGAAAAACGCTTTGTAAAAATTTTCTATAACTTCAGATTTTTATAAAAAGTAAAAAATAGTTTCGAAGTAGAAAGAATGTAAGGAAAATTTGATTTTGTATTCGTCAAAAATCTAGACAACCCACAAACGTAACTACTGGACTTAGACAATGTTTAATAAATATGTAACTAAAAACTGACAATTTATAACAGTAATTCTGGGAACAGTTGTAGCAACAACACCTACAACATTTTAATGTTGATCAAATCGATGTTTGATTGTCAGTTGAATAAATAATAAGTTTGTCTTTAATTTCTAAATCGTCTATTGATTGATTGATAGCTACGATGCAGGTTATATTCCCTTTTTTTGTAATTTCCAGTTATCATTCCTCGTGTCGTCAAAAATATGTATAAGTATCTGACGCAGTTAAAAAATATATATAGGGGAGAGGGGGGCACATTCGAACGATTTTTAAACTTTGTGTCATATCTAAAAATTCTACAGTTTTTAACTTCTTTACTATTTCACAATGCTTAGTCCAACTATTGTGCAACACAATCGTAGCATCGTATGTAGAAAAATATATAAGGTAAAGGTACAATATCAACTTTAGTAGCAGTAGTCAAATGTTCAAAGCTGCCCCCCTTGCGGGGTAGCTTTGAACATATATGGGGCAGTTTTGAACTATCATCGAATTCAATGAAATTAAAAAGCTTTTAAGTAATTTTATCAATAAACTTAACATTAGAAACGATGGAGATCAAATATCAGTACCATGTTAACTGAAAAAAATAATATACCTAGTTTAATTGTTATTATTGTCAGTTAACTGTAATTTTTATGTGGAAACTTGATTGGAATGTGTACTATTTTAAATTGTGTAATGTTTGTGAATTTTATGTTCTGTTTGTTTCCCTAATAAAAAATAAATAAATAAATAATATTGCGATTGTACTAGTACTAATGTTAAATAACTTTAATATTATTAATAGACTTTAAAAAAACAAAAAAGTAGCTTTGGCTTCGTAGAAGTAATTAACATTATGGGATCAATCATAGAATAAATCTAATATTATGAAAATAAAACATAATATTTTTTAAATAAACAGCTTACTACCTTAATTTGAACTTAGAAAAATTAAATTTAAAGGAAAACATGAAT